>CAHIKZ030003534.1:0-116264 GCA_903632075.3 Acanthosepion pharaonis
TAATTAATATTTTCACACTGTTTCTGTTTAACCTCACATTGATTCCTATTTTTATTAGCATTTTCTTAATCTGTTAGCTTAAACTCTTTCACTGCTAGAAGTCACTGTTGACCATTTCCATGCATCAATAAAACTTCAAAACTTCCACTAGTCATTAATATTTTGCTGTGAAACAGCATCCATGCCACTGGAAATATCAACTGCCAAACATAATTATTTTCCAGATCAATATGTGACAGTTTTAGTACAAAATATATTTATTTTTTATAAAAAGCTGATAGGACAGAGTCAGATAAAATTATGTCACAATTTTTGACATTTAAAAAAATGTCTATCAAAGGTTTTGAAAAGTTAGGGAAAAATCTGTAATAGAAATTAACCATCTTTAAGAAGTGGCATACTTTTCTCAGTGTTTCACATAAGAAAATTAAAAATAGCTGTTATTTTTGCAGCAGAAGTAGAAATACCAGTTGAACTAGGATGCTATATAAAACTGACTTCAGATTTACTAAGCTCATGTTAGGTTGATAACATCTTCAAATATTTGAAAACATCAAGAAACAAGTTGCATCTTTTGTATATGTTATTTCATGAAAGAGCTGGCTACAAGAACATTGTCCATAAGTACAAGCAAAATGTGAATTGTGAAACACATAGTCAATGAACCTATGGAAGAAATCTGAATTGCTAAAACTCAAAGAAACCAAATGGAGTACTAACAACAGTCTTGGGAATATGTGACTCTACCTGGATCTGATGATAGGTGCTAAGGTTTTGATTAGTAAAACAACCAAGTTTTGTAATGCTAAGATATGATCCATAATTTTGTATTATACATCTATAATGTGATATGTTTGGGGGCAAACTGTTGATTGTATGAATAGCCATATTATATCTGTGAGTTAGATATAAGGTTGCATTTCTTCTGTTCCCCTCTGCCAGTCCAGATTTGAAAGATGCATTTTCCACTGTTTGTTTCATTCTCTTAATTGCAGTCCAACTCACAAGAATGTCTATATTTTAGAAAGTTTTTTCCTCAGCAGTATTTTTCTACTTGATAGATGTCATGGCTGTAGCATTTGACATCTTGGATATAACCTATGTTGCAAGTCACTTCTGTGCTCAGTTTGGATATGATTCCTCTCTAGGAATACCAATTTGTTTGACAATGTTCAGCATCTAGCTGTTTATAGCATTGTTTGTTACGAATGTTTTTGTACTAATGTCTTTATCCACTGTGCCATGTGTCCTCAAGGACACATGGCACAGTGGATAAAGGTGTTAGTTAAATCCAGTGACAGGACCCAAAGAGTGTGAGTTCAATACCTGGTTAAGGTGGTGGAGAACTTGGAGAGGGAATTAACAGGAGATAACTGACATCCATTAGACATGGCATGTAGAACTAGAACAGTCTATCCCAGAGAGCGAAAAAAATGGTTCAGTTCAACATTCCAACCATCTGAAGAAAGACAGAGCATACAACGGCCAAAACATGTGATAAATATGGCAACAATGATGAGGACAATAGTCCAAATAATGTAAATAGTGTACTGAAGAGAATTTTAGCAAGAAGCAGCACAGTGGCATAGCTAGAGTAAACGTCACCCGGGGCAGTCCGCTCAAATGTCACCCCAATGACCCTGATTCACCCTATGCTGAATGGTTAGCTGTAGCTAAATTTTCATACATGCTCTACCTCTACTTCACTCTACTGACTGGTACATTACTGTTTACATGTATGATCCAAGACAAAATCCAATACCACAAAATAATCAGTTCAAATCAAAAGATTTTTAAAATACAACTGTTCACTTTCAGAACAACTAAATACAAAACACGGCAATACACAAAAGAATACTATTATCTTAGAATGAATGTTTTCTTGTTTTCATTGTGGCAAACTGGTCAATGACATCGTCAAAATCTGTTTGTCTTGTAAGCTCGTTTTCAATGGACAACACAGCCAGATCCGACAGTCTCGACTGGCTCATGGTTGATGTAATTTTCTGTTGCTAATTTTGCGGTGTCCAATTTTCCGTTGCATCATTTTCTGGGTACCATTTAATTATCAATGATGTTTGAAAGTATTTTTCTTGACAAAAATGTTCTATTTAATTTTTAAGCATTTTTTGGAACATTGTAAATCAACTGCATTCTTTTAAAGGTTACCTAAAGAATTTATGCAAAGTTTATTTTTTTGTTTTTCTTTATACAAGTAAAATAAATTTACATCATATTTTGATGTTATTATGATTTTAGTTTTAGTGATAATTTAAAAACAATAAATATTTATCATTAGTACCAATAATGGAAAATTAAGTTAAAAATTTAAAAGAATCGTTTTTGGAATGGGAATATAGGCACAAATTTTTCCGATTCTGATACCGTTTCCAATACCACAAAAAGTTCCGATTCTTGATTCCGATTAATCGTCCCAACACTAGTAGATATATTCAAAAGTATATCGCTCCCTCAATGGAAAATTGTATCTCAGCAAATTGATACACAGGCAAGACTGAAATTGTTGCACTTTTGGCTTCATATTTCACTTTGTTGTTATTAATGATGCAGAGTTAAAACACCATATCATCCGATAAAATGTTACAACAATGTCTCTTGTTAGTAACCAAGATTGTAGCAACTGAAACACATGAAAGCTGAAAACATTGCTATTTTTCCTACTTACGAATTTCCCGACAATTTATTAGAAAATTTCTGATCGAAGACAGCAAGATTTTAATAAAGCTATTATATTGCTGTTAATAAGTAAATGTAGGTAGACTTACTAGAAAAATTTTTTAAATTTTAAATTTTGGTTTTATTTGAAAGCTAATTAATAAAATATGAAAAATAATTTTACATAATGAATTAAAGTTTTTACACATTTTTCAAAATGACACTCATCACTCATGAACTCAGCAAACTGCTATCATTGATGAAAATTGAAAACAATAAATTTAAAATCCAATATTTGTCATAGATATTTGTTTCAAAAGAAAATTAGCAAATTTAAGTATGGATTAACTGGATTTTATAAAAATAATACTTCTAATGTGAAAATAATGTTCATTTACACATAGGAACCCATGAACTGTCAATAACAGTAATCTGCTGTCATCCACACCAAAAATAAAATATGTATAAAATTCAACAGATGACAAAAGCAACTAGATTTTGGAAACAGGTATTGTTTATTTTTAGAAATATATTATCTTTAACCCAATGGTTCATGAATATATTTTTTTTTATTTTGCTACAATATAAGTATAAAAAAAAAATTAATCAAAACAGTAGTTAATTGATACCTTTGATTTTTGCCCATTGCATTTATTATTATTCTTAACTATAAATTGTTTGATGTCATAAAATATTTAATTGCACCCAGTGAGGTCTTTTATAATGATTCTACAGAATTGAAAAAGAAAGTAAAATTCTTTTAAAAAATATTCACACTTGAAAATGGCATTAAACTTTACATTTTTCAATATTTCCAAAATGACTTCATTTAATAAAAATTTCTTGGGATAAATTTTAATATCAAATTAAAGAATTAAAAGTTTTTAAAAAATAAATATTGAATGTAATTTTTTTCCCTGTCAAGTCTGAAATAAAATAATGTTTTATTAAATTATGCAAATGTCAACTCTCAACAAAAATTATTTTTGTGTTTTATTGAATTATTTTTAATAAGGATTGTGATGAAATTTCAGTATGCTTATGATTGATATTGTACAGGGCGGTCCGAAAGTCTTGTCACCTCTACCAAAAAAATAATGAATACAATATAAGAAAAAGTTATACAGTAATACAAAGCATATACATATGTTTATTCACTTTAAATGATGCTGTCACACATCAAGAAGGTCTGTATGAACACTATAATTTTTTTGGCATAAAATGCTGCAGCGCCATGTCCTGTATGATATCTTACAAAGCTGTGCTTTATTGATTGTTGCAAAGGCACTCTGAACAGCATCCTTCAGCTGATGGGTATTCTGGTATCATTCATGTGAAACTCTCTCCCTGATAATACCCCACAGAGCATTGAAATAGAAAATTATATTAAGAATAACAAGACTTTCGGATCACCTTCTATTCTTTTTTACTGAAATAACATCTTCAGAAGTTTTCTTTATATAATTTAAGAACATTTAAAATACAACAATATATCTGTAAGAACATTTTCAATTTATAATAAGAACATTTAAAAGTACACACAATATATTTAAAAAGTACACACAATATATAACTGTAAGAACATTTAAAAGTACACACAATATATAACTGTAAGAACATTTAAAAGTACACACAATATATAACTGTAAGAACATTTAAAAGTACACACAATATATCGAAATGGTGCTGTGAAACTGATCCAACCAAATATATTTCCACAAAGTTTTCCCCAAAAAAATGATCACATCAACATAAAATTCATTTATTAATGAATAAGTACTGAAATTTCATTTAAATTGGATGAATCCCTGGATTTTTGCAATATTTTAGAAACTGGGGGTAGTGTTCATTATCATACATGCAATTCAGGATAGATTTCTTCGTGGAAGAAATGAAGCGTTGACATCATAACCATCGGCAGCAGAACACAGACATGTAGAGTCAGGCCCGTCAGCCTTCATGTGGGAAATGGAAGAGATCAAGGTCCTTGGTGAAATGTCTATTTCTAAATCAAGGGAGGTTTGATTCATGCAAGAGCCAGTTTCTGTGTGCACAGTGGAATTTGATCAGCAAAATTCCAGAATGACCAGAAAAATGGAGCTTAACTGTCTGGGGTGAGGAGACAGAATTATACTTTGGAAGAGTGGGAATGTGCTTCCTGGACTTCCAAAGGTGATCATGAGGAAGAAGGTATTCTTTTTTTGTGGCAAGCTTGTTGGACACTTTCTGTTCTGTGGATGGCTGCGAGCAGCAGCTGGTGTCATCAAGTGAAGGGCAAGCACAGTGACAAAAGGTTAGGATGACCAAACCGACGATGCCCCACTAAAAAGGATGTTGACAGATTATTACCAGGGAGAGGCAAAGTGACCCATGCAGAGGTGAGTGGTCTATTGATAGCAAAAAGAACTTGATGTATGTGTTGACGCAAGTCCTTTGGACACTGTAGTCAAATCGCATGGTCTGTTATCGAAGACACGTGTTGGTTGTGGCCAGAGTCGGACATGCAACACATTGTTAGAATCATATTTTGCCAATTAAATGGCAGGAAGAAGGTTCCAGAGAGCAGGCTACAAAAAGTCAGAGACTTATCACATCCTCCCAAATTTATAACACCACCAGACCAGACAGGATGTCAGACAAGGTCAGTCAGTCCACAACAAGCACACATTGGCGATTGGCCGACCAATCAAATACCAATTTGTTCTCACGCATAAAAAAAAAAAAAAAAAAAAAAAAAAAAAAAATGGGATAGGATAAAAAGCATGGGTACGCGAAAATCAAAACAGGAAAATCAGAAGAGAATATAAGGGAAGCAGATACCTGAGCAAGCAGACTTGAACTGAAAAAAAGCCATTCAGCACAAGATCCTAAATCCTTTGGTCGACATCTAATGACTGTAGATTCCAATTCTGACAACACCAGAACCCAAATTATTTCCAGGATAGTCAATACCAAACAGAATCATTGTTTTTCCCATGTCATTTTGAACATTACTAATTCATTATGTTGTATGTATATTAGATGTATGTAACTATATCTGTATTTTGCTGGTGGCCACTGGACAAGAGCTCAGCTTGGTACATTACTGAATTGCATTGATATTTTCTTGCCAATATATAACCATTGATTTATTTTCTGTTGTTCTATTGTATTCATTCCCTATGTATTGATTGGTAGTTTAAAATGTTTTTGAGATGCTGAACAATCAGTGTCAACCTTGCATCACAGCGACTGTCATTTGCTGAGGAATACCAAAAAAAAAAGGAGGAAAGGAAAGAGAAGCAAAAGAAAAGAAAAAATATCTTGTTAACAGTTTAATACAAAAGAGTATTGTGAATTCTTGTTGGATCCAAGTGAAGTAAAAATGTCGATAAAGTTATGTTATTTACCATCCATGTTTGCCTCGATAACCTCCCCTTAATTAAGGAACTCCTGACGGATAACCATTTATGGTTCTCATCAATTTAAAAAAATCAAAAAAATTATTCTTAAGAAATAAATAAATTAAAGCCCATTTGCAAATAATGGGAAACAACAACATTAACCACGCGGAGTTAGATGCTATTATAAAGTGGGGAAAAATTGGCTATACACTGGGGATCTAACACTGGACATTTAAAAACTAATTCGCTGTGTATATGTATGTATGTGTGTCAGTGGCTCATGAACGCACTGACAGGCAAAGCCAGAGTGAGCAATAAGGCTGTGAGTGAGATGCTGATCAGGAGGCAGCTGCAAAACTTCTTGAAATTAGTTAAGGAGTTAATGGGGGATGTTACACTTATCAAATCAAATCAGAACAAAGCTGATATAAGCATCAGTGTAAAAGGAACGATGAAAACCACTCTGTCTTCAACGAAAGAGGCTGTGAGTCTGCTGTTAAATCCTGCCTGGAATGGCTCAGGCACCGATCCGAATGTGAAAAGGGAAACTGGAGACAGTAGGTATATGGCAGAGACTAGGGATGGATATCATCCATTACAGGGGGGTGCTCTACTACCTGAACCTGATAGACTGTAGGCATACCCATTTTTCTAGGACATTGACCGGATTTGTAAGTCCCCAAGCAGTTTACGTGGATGGAATGCCATGCCATGTAAAAGACCTCTGCCCTTTTCCTCAATTTTGTGGAAGACAAAACTGCTGCATCGAGTGACAATGAGATGTACATACCTGTAATGAAGAGGGTCATTCATCTGATGCTGAATCTAACCAATCAAATAACGGTGACAACAATGAAGATCAGCAGATCATGACAGGGCCACTTGAAAGAAAAAAAGTGAGCCTGCCGAACTGCTTCTTTGAAGAAGCATCAGATGTAAAAGGCCGTCCCACCCCAGCTGCTGCCTGTGTGATAGTAAGATCAGAGAGGAGTGTAGTGGACACACCTGTCCTCTGGCGTAGGCGACACAAGATCACCTGTGTTGTGCACAGGAGACTCAATCTGCGTGAACTGGGTGATGTCTCACATGACTGAAAATCTGTGTAGCGACCTCGCTAGATGCCATAAAAGCCAGCATTTGTTAACAGAAGGGACATCACTAGTGCGACAGGGGCAAATTGCGCTAACTCAGCTACTAACATGTATTGTCTTCCTCTTCATTCACCAGACATTAAGTCATGGTGTCAGAGAATGGGATTTTTGAGTAGACACGAGTAAAAAGGAAAAGCTTCAACACCCACAGACTTTAAAAGTATTCAAAAAATTTGAGCTAAAAGCCACCAAAAAATGAACATATTCCACGATGAATAGCCACATAGTGCCGTCAGAATCCTTCACATTCAACCAGGGCATGGGACAATTCAATTGGATTCAGTGATTCACATGATACAAAACAGTGTCTGGACTGGAGGAAAAGTCATAAAAAACACATAGACATATAGTGCATGGAAAATAAGACAGAGGGCATCATTGTAACATTCAAACTAGGTACCACCACTGACTCAATAAAAAAATGGGCATACTATGATAAAAAAAAATGCCCCAAACTTACAAGTTTTATTTTCAAAAGCTTTGTTATTATTAAGAAGAAAGACCAAAATTTTTTTTTTTATTATCAAATCATATTCTTATCCTTTTTTAGAACCTTCGAAATTTTGGTTAAAAATTTATTTTTTGCGGTAAATTGTAGAAAATTTAACGACTCTCCAAATTGAATTGTGGCTGATGAACAAAGACGAGATAATTGAACAGTTTAAAAACATATAAGAAATACATTATACAGCGAGAATAAGAATAGAGGGTTGCTAAAAACGTATTTAGCTGTTAAAAGTTATGGTATCAAAATACATGTGTTTGTTTGAAATTGATTGAAACACTTACCTGATGCTGCTCAATACTTCTTCCAATAGCTGTTTATCCTTGCATTATTCTGGTTAGCTAGCATGGCCTGTTCTTGGAGTAGGCTAAAAGCACGTCTGTTCGTGGTATCTCCGCTTTTGCGCCTAATTTTGGGTCTTACCCATTATTATCAGATAAATAATAATTATTATCATTTAAATCTTTCTATCAGCAGGTTTTATCAACCAAGGGGAGATAATCTATATTTTTTATAAGATTAGTACAAGAAATTTTAGTGTTGCTTTTGCAGTGACACACACTGATTTGGAAATTCTGGAAAAAATCAGATAATTATTTGATTTTAGTGAAACTTTCAGGACTTATTCACAAATTAAATTATTTTAGAAATGTTTCTTTTTAGAAAATCTTGGCAAAAATATTTTTACATCTATTTTCTCCCCACTTATTTAATTTTATGAAATTTCAAGAAATTAAATTTTGTAGACCTTAATGTTTATTAGTTAAAAGCAGAATTTAAATCCTCAATTTCTTTTTGTAAAACATGACCACCAGTTACCAAAAATATGCTCTGAATAGTAAAATAAAAAATGCAAGAAAACTAAGATATTATTTAATTAGAAAAAAATGTTAATTGCTTATATGAATAATATGGACACTATTGTCTTTAAGAAAATAAATGTTTTGATGAATGGTGAATTTTTACAAGAATTATTTTCATTTTTTAAACAGTTTTAATTATAGGAATTTATAAAATTTTAAATCTTTTAAAATTCTGTATTACTTTGTAGAATCTAGGTGATATTGTTATTAAGTAAAATCCATGTTTACTAATAAATGGAAAAGCTTCTTACTATAACTCAATGACACCCAATATTTTTAAAAGAATGTTTTATTTTATTTTGTATAAACTAAATGTGACGATTTTGCTAAATATGGACTTTCATATACGTATAAGAGCACTAAGTATGGGGCACCCAGTGAGGATCGAACTCACTACTCAGTTGTTACTGATCTAGCAAGACAAGATTTTTAACCATTACACCACATCGAGGTGTCTAAAGGCTCTCATGTTTATCCCTTAAATAAATTTTACAGATTTGTATGATATTTCAAACTTAAACTAAGTAATATTTGTTTCATATCAGGTTAATTCAACTTTAAATCAGCTAATATTCATCAAATAAAGTTTCAGAAAAGTATATTTAGAAAGTTTTTTTTTAATAAAGAGAATTACATTGTGATGAAAGATGGATAAAATCAGCAATTTTAGCAATTTCAAAACGAATATTAAATTAGTTTTGAAATACAGCAAAGTATTTTACTTATTAGAAATATTAAATTTAGCCTATTGGCTTGAAATTAAAATTAAATAAAAGCTTCAAGAAAGATCTTTCATTTAAAACAATAATTTCAAACTTTAAGTATCACGTTCTCTGTGGGGGTACCTAATTTATAGTCTCGTCCGAGGAATTCATATATCTGCAATTCTGTCAACTACTAAATAGACACAAGTCTAAGCACAAGGGGGTAAACCACTGTGATAGTCACCAGGGTGATGAACCAAAAAAATGCACACAGTAACACGAGCCTGAGGTTGTGTGTCACCACTGCAGCAGCAAGACCTATCTTACTATTGATCACTATGCCTAATGTTCCTATATAAAAAGGTTACACAAAGTTCAGTATGATTTATGTGACAGTGACCAAAATGAATTCCTTGTCACCCTATCTCAGAAGTCAAACACAACAAACACTGACATACTGACATAACAGTCAATAGCATACCACAGTGATTGAAAATGGATTCTGGTGCCAACGTGACCACCATCCTCAACAAAGGAAATATCTGCTAAGCCACTCAAATGCCACTATTAACCCTACATGGTCTATGACGTAATCCATTCCAAATATTGGGGAAAATAACTGCAACCATCACAAAATCTGCAGATCAAACAGCAAATATTTGTAATTCCCAATCTTGATGAAACTCTTACTAGGCTAACCAGTCATCCTGAAGTGCTCACAGACCTGTGACATTCACTTGAGCATACATACCATGAAAAGTACGACCAATGTATAGAAGTACAACCTAAATAAGGAGATGTTGGATCTAATCACAGGCCTTGGTACATTTGAAGAAGACTATAGCATACTTCATCTTGCAGGCGCTCAGTTGAAGCACCCACTGAATTGAGATATGACTAGACCTCACAAAATTAAACAAGTGTGTGAAACACAAGTTCCACATACTACAAATAGTTGACAATCAAATCAGGGGAAGTAAAATCCATGAACAAATTGAACACCAATAGCGGATTGTGGAAATTCTCCTTCCACCAACATCCACTGATGGCATTAATCAGCCCATTCAAACGATAACAATTCAACTGCCTTCCTCTCAGCATCTATGCAGCCAGTGATATCTACAAGAAATGCATATTGCAGATGTTAAGAAACCAAAATGGGGTGATATGTATGCAGGATGATATACTAGTTCATGTTAACTCAGTTGAGAAGCACACTCCAAAAGATTAATGCAGCTGGTATCATACCCAGCTTGCAGAAGTTAGATATCAAAAACATCACTGAAGTTACTGGTACATACTCAGAACCAATGGCTGACAAACAGATCCAGGAAAAGTCAGCAGTGTTTCCAGCAAAAATAGATATAATCAAGTCTTGTCAATACCTAGAAATATTAAGTCAAATGGAAAAATTAATTCCAAATCTGGCAGATATGAGCAAACCACTGTGACATCCTGAAAGATGCCTTTATCTGGGAGAGTGCACAACAGAAGGCATTCAATTTCATTAAAAAAGTGTTGTATTCAGCCCCACTCTACATCATCTCAAATGTTCTTCAGATGCTTCATCCTATGGCTTTAGAGTGGTGTTACTACACTGCAAAGATAACATGAAAATACACTGCATTTCATTTATCATGTCAGAGACTGAAACCCACTATGCACAAATAGAAAAGAGGCCATGGCAATGAAATAGGCATGTGAATGCTTCTTGTGAGTTTAGATTATGCAACAGAAACTGACCATAAGCTGCTAGTAACACTGCTAGGCAGCAAAGACCTCAGTGATCTGCCAGCCATAATACAGAGATTTTTCATGTGACTAATGAGGTACAGTCACACAGTCCGCTATGTCCCTAGTAAAGAACTAAACACAACTGATGCCTTGTCGAGGGCCATATCCTGCAATGGCTCAACCAAAGAGGACAAGGACATCTAAAGAGAAACAGCTGCATTCATACAGGCCATCATGAAATACCTACCAACCACTGAAAAAGGCCAACAGCATTGACGTGATATGCAATTGCATCTTGTAATATGTGAATAATGGGTGACCTAAAATAAATCACATCTCAGTGTTGGTGAAATCGTACTGGACCTGCTACAGGAATATTATCTATGAGAATGGGTTACTGATGTATGGAACTTTAGCCTCCAATCTATTTGAACTGAAAGGTTGTATCTGTGTTATAGTTGTTGACGACATTTTTTGGTAGGTTGAAGTTACCTTGCTAAAATCAACAACTTTCAAAGTAGTAATGAAAAACCTGAACTCATAATCACTAGATATAGAATACCGGTCATTCTGAGAACTGATCAAGATAGTCAAAGACTGGGGATTTCAGCATGTCATGAATACACAATACTTCTAAAGCAATGGGAAAATGGAAGCATGTGTGAAAACTATCAAAACAATGCTGAAGAAGGCAAAGGACCTGTATCTATCTCAGCTTCCTTACAGAGTAACACCTATGGACTATGGATCTAGCTGCAGCGAAATGCTTGAGGACCAACATACCAATTAATCTCTGTTTGCTCATTCCCAAGTGGCCTGATTTAGAACCTTCTTTACATACACACATCTTCCAAGCATAATCAATCAAATCCATCTCTATGTTAGCATGAAATATCTCTAAAAGACTATCTTTTTTGGTAAAACTGTTATTTACATCTGACATAACAAAAAACTAATAGAAATAGAAACCTCACATGGTTCAACTCACCATATAATAAAAATACAAAATAGGTGAAACTTAGCTAAAATCATAAAGAAAATCTTAAGGGGAAAATCACTATGTTACAAACCCCACAACCCTCACTTGCAGCTACAGAACAATGGATGAATGCCCACTAAACTGTATATAAAATAAGAAAATATGTAAGATTCAAAAGAAATCTAAAAAAATATATATGGGAATAATAAAAACAGAGAAGCTACTCACACAAAACTTTATTTAACAATAAAAATATATATGGAAACTCAAAAACACAAACCAAAACACAAAACATCAAACATAAAAAACACAAAACATCAAACATAAAAACACAAAACATCAAACATAAAAAATAAAAAAAAAACATCAAACATAAAAAATAAGAAAAAAAACTGTCACCTTTAACAAAATAACCTTTATCTAGGGAAGAAAATAATGATAATCACCTTTTCGGAACAAGATAAACATTTAAACAAAAGATCAGAGATGAAAACAAATCCTTTTCTATAATACTTACAAACGCATCATGGCCAAAAAGACAAATTAAAATCCCATAGCTAAAATCAAATAAACTTTATTTCAAATACCAAAACTTAAAATCAAAACAAATTATTTATATTATTTACATGCAGACTATTGTTCTTGTTTATGTTTTTGTTGTCACATTTTGGCCAATGTCTCCTCCGGCTTTCAACAGGTGTATGTCACTGCAAGTAACTTACAAGGAATTTTGAACTGAACTCTTTATTTAATCTATAGAGGATTATTGTTCTCATTCCACTGTCCATATCTAGTGATATCTCATCTAGTTCTTATTTAGTACTGCTTTATTAAGAACTGGATAAGATATCATTTCATCATGTGTGTGTTGTGGATTAAAGCATTGGTTTGTGAATTTGGTGTCAGTAATCTCTGGGCTGGGTAGTGGAAAATTAGATTGTAGTGATATCAGTTGTCAGCTGATATCTTGTTAAGGAGACATATGTAGGATGTTACAGAAATCATGTTGACAATTATTGTCTTGACAAAAAAAGTCAGTGAAGCGGCCAGCATCCGCTGGGTTCTTGATGAATGACATTTTTAGACAAAATGCTTGTCCTCCATAAGCCAGCAGTCCCTAGTAGCCAAAAACAAAGGACTGCTCATCTGTCAATGTGAAAGGAAGGCACATGCCAGTTATCCCCCTCACTACCTCTCACTTTTCCTCACTCGACTATTTACTAGAAACTTACAACTGAATAAAATTTGCCGATTGCTATAGTTTCATCTCATGTTTTTTCTTGGGTAACCATCTGACCAAAGAATTATTTTCCTTGTATTAAGCCACAAGTGTTTGACTAGAAGAAGCTACACCCTGCAAATGAACCTGGTGTCTGGTCTGTGCTGCAACACTACAGAGCTTATTATTGGTGCCGTGATCAATGTCAATAAGCAATTCAACGATCCCAGCCATGAAGATGACCGAGGAAAAGAAAAAATCCCAGTAAGTGCCTGATTTAATTTCTTGCAGGTTTTCTCTTCCTTCTTTCGGTCATGAACCTCCAAATGTTTGCAAGTGCATTCTCCCACTTAGCTAATGAAATTAGAATATTAAGTGTGGGGCTCTGAAATGATCCATTAGCTGCCATCTCTCTTTTGAATATCACATGATTCCATTGATAAAAGAAAATATATCTAGCATGGAGGAGAGATTTAGAAAGATATATATACCAGAGGAAAGAAGAACCCTCGCAACTTATCAGTTATGTATGGAAAAAGTGGTGGACTTAGTTGGAAATTTCCTTGAAATTATCAGGTGCAACATGAGGTGAGTTGAAGACACTGGTGAACCAATGCTATGCAGAAACCTTAGTGACTATTGACCATCAGACAACTAGAGGAAAGTGTAGAAGAGTACAAATATGGGGTAGTCTCCCTATTTAACAAGGCCTTTTCAGTTGGACTTAATAGGGATCCGGGAATGGAGAAACAATTAGCATATTTAGAAGAGGTTTGCACAGGATGCAAACTCAGATAATTAAGCAGGACCCGGCAACCCTAGATGAAGCTTCCTGGGTAGCGATGTCGTAAACCTCATGGTGATGGAAATAGATCATCAAAGGAAGAATCTACAGAAACAGAAATAGAGATCAGAGTAGGAGGCAGCTTACTAGTTAAGTCTGCCTGATCGAACAGTTTCTGATGGTGTCTGACTATTAAAAATAAGCCTGCTCTTGAGGATAGAAAAATAGATCTGTAAACAGCTAATGGTACGTCAATAGGTATGTGACTATAAATTTTAAGTCGGTTGACTGGCAGCCAAAGACGGATTTTATGTAATTCATAATTTAAACAGAAATATTATTCTAGGTCATGATTAGTTGCAGGAGAATGATGCACGAATTCATTACGAATTAGGAGCATTTTGCATAAAAAATACATACATGTCTTTAGAGAAGGATTTCCTTATAGAAAATATAGATGCATGACCTTCACACTTCTTGGACATTAGTTAGATATCTTTGTCGATCGAGCACCACCACACATAACTTTAAAAACCCATTAAAAGTAAACCTCATTTTCAATATGCTTCTTTGATTTTGCATATTTTACAGTTTTTTCTTTCATTTTGTTTATATTTCTAAAAGTGTCTCTTGTCCATATTACATCACCTCCAAACAGTAAGCACAGGAAGCAAAACAATGCATTTGTCACTTTACAGCTGCAGAGCTAAGTTTTCTGTTGGTACTATTCAGAATTAAAGCTACCTCTTGAAATATTGAAATTAAATATACCTCTTGTTGCTTATTCCTATTCTTAAGTGTAACTTTCTTATGGAGAGATAACTGAGAAAACTTAAGCTGTTGAAGTTCACTTTACTGTCACAAAACTTAATTCTTGGCGATTCAAGGTCATGGTTAAATTATTAAAATAATGTACAATAAAAAAAAACAAAAATGAAAAATACAATGAACTAAATAGAATAGCTGGAAGCATGATAATCATCTAGAGTTTATCTGGTACACGTTTTTTAAGCACAACACCCACTGATACAGAAATAAAAACTGCCTTATACTTGGACAACAGTGTCAGCACTGCATGAGTGACAGTGCTCTTTCTAACCAGCATTCAGCTTCTTTCCTCAGACATGTGTGCATACATACAGCAGCCAAACATCGCATTACTGGAACTGTGAAGCACAAAGTTCCATACAAGAATTTTTTGTAATTTTTCATGAATGATGGCTACTGGCATTAAGTTTAAGGATTATATAATATACAATTATAAAGAAAGAATTAAAGAAAAAAGACTCATAGTGAATGTTATCAATAATATCAAGTAAAAATGGGGGTGCTGCAGTTCCACACTGGCAGAACATATAATATAGTTAATTGGAAAGAATGCCAGATCCAAGTGAACAGATAGTTGTTGGTGAGCTTTTAATCTTACTTCAGTGTCTATACTCGTGCAACACTGAGCTCTCAGCCCATGGTCAACTCCCAGTCGTGGTGCGAAACTGTAATGTTTCTCCCACCAGCGTTTTGGAGTTGACTCTTCATCGCTGCCACCTGTCTGTGTCGCAGTCGATCGGTGGTCATTGCTACCCAGCGGAATCCCTTGTTCAGGGTACCAATATGTGACACTGGCCCGTCCAGTGTTGAAACCTGGTCATCACTACCTGGCGGAATCCTTTGGTCAGGGTACCAAGTGGGATGGTTGGTCGATGCTAACAGCTTCACCCAGCTGCAACTGGTTCGACACCAGCTCAGTCATTCCCAGCTCACTTCCAACATCTGGTTAGCAAGGTAACTGCTTCAATCTCAAGTCTAACCTACCCACGTTGTGATTTTGATCTTAGGTAGACGAGATCAATCAGGTGTCGGGCCATAATGTAAGATGAGTCTAGACTGGAGGTGCACAAACGTAAAGAAAAAGAAGCAAATAAAAACCCAAGAGGTTCAAGTATGTTAAAAAATAACAAATTAACTTTATCTGTCGGTTATATACAGGAGTATGTTTTCTCCCAGCCTGTTTTCTACAGAGTGTGACACTTCTACACATCTTAAGCAAGTTTTGGTATCTTAAGTCAACTGGTTTAGTTTTTAGGTGCTGGCTTGGCTTCATTCATCAGTATAACTTGCTATTGGTAGGATAGTTGAAGTTGAAGGTTGGTAGAATCTCTCAGTCAGCTTCTGCGAGGCAACACTCTGGTTCCTGCTACTCAAACTGACTGTCTCAGGACATTCGTTTATATGGGTACCAACCAAAAACTGATGCAGGGTTAGACGCAGTCTGGGGTTTTTTGTAAATCTCTCTGCCAAGAAATCTCTTTGTTGTCAGGCCAGGAAAATTGATTACTTCCCATTTTTGGAAAATTAATCACTTTCCATTTTGGGGAGATCTCCTCGTCCATGAGGAGAGGTCAGAGTAGAGTTATCCTCCTAAACTCCCACTTTCTTACATTGATACCTCACACCAATCCTTTCAGTGAGCATTAATAACTTCCCCCCGTCCTTCTCATCGAATTACCTCTGCCTATCACCATTGCTACCACTCGACCAATGGCATCCTGCCTGTGCAGGTGTGGTTAAGATGGCCTCCTTAAAATTATAAGCCAGAATTTTTGTTTGCAAAATTCTTTTTTTCCCCATTGGCCAAAATTTTTACGAATCCCACATTGCCACTTAAAATCTCTCAGATCTTTTGGTCACTCAGAGTTTTCTTAACAGCACACCTTTACAAATTCCATCAATCCCTTGTCAAAGTCTACCATCTGGTCCCTTCATGAAGTTAGCTTTTACTGGAACCCTTGGCTTCTTGAGAAATTAAATTTCTTATCTCCCAAATCAAAATTCTTCCATGATATCTTTTCTCATGCCCAAAATGCCTTTCTCTCAAGATTGTTGTGTGCTAGATAGTATTTCCGATATATAGACAAGGCCTTCTCCCTACACTTGTTTGCAAACATATTCGTGTTTGGAGTGGCTTAGACACTCTGCCACTGAACTTGCTCTCATCCAAACCCTTAAATTCTCAATCACTCAATCTCTCATGCAATTCAGGAAGAGGCAGCTGAAGTTTCTGGGACACATAATGAGGAAGGGGGCCCTAGAGGATCTGATACTCACAGGTTGAAGAGAGGGAAAGAGAAACAAAGAAAATGTGTGACATACCTGGTGGACTTGAGCAAGTGCTTGAGACAGAATGTGATCTGGGTAAGGAAGCAGTGGGAATAAACTTGTTGGGAGCTGCAAGGGATAGAGGGAGGTGGAGAGCCATAATTGCCTATGTCCTGAAAAGACATGGCACCTAAAAAAGAAAAACAGAATGCAATGGAAAATAGTTTGGAAAATGAAAGACTGCCAGCATGTTTAGATGGGGCATTCCCACTGTGATTTCTGTGTAGAGTAATGAGTTGAAAGTTTTTGTGGCTATAGTTTTGCATGCATTCAAATGTTTTAAGTTTAGAATTATTTTGTTAACTGACAAATGATTGCTTTTTTTTCATTTTTGTAACAGACTGGAATTTTTATTTTAAGAGCCGTGTGTGTGTCCTTTTGCCTTCACTGGTTAAAAAATTAAGTTATTAGTGAATTTTGAGAATTAATTTTTTGTGGAAAATGTAATTTATCTAATTGTTGTGGGAATAAGTAGATTTGGCTTGCATGGTTTCAGATTTCCAAATGTGTTTGTGTCTGTGTCCTGGTGTGGAAATGTTCACACCTAGCTATGTAGTTAGGGATCCCATGATTTATGGGGAGTAGAATGGTAGCCTGTGCACCATGAAGTAATTATTTATTTAAATACCCCTGGGGCCAAGTTTTAGGGCCCCTGATGACCTAGTGGAAGTGGTCAGGTAGCTTGTGGGATGCTAAGTTGTGATAGCAACAAAGGGAGAAATCCTTGTAACCTTGGTAGAGACAGTTAGGAAATGCTGTGCAGGCATGGGGGAAGACTAGTGCAGGAGGAGATGGATATGTTGCGAGTTGAGTTTTGACACACAGAGACAGATGAGCAATAACAGTAACTATAGGAAATTAATGGTGGTAAAAATTGTGAAGAGCTGTTCAAGTGAATCTGGTAATATCCAAGTAAAAAGTAATTAATTGGTTGATAATAAATAAGGTGATAATGAAACATGTGTGCTGTGTCACTGTGTGTGGGAGGGGAGTGTAGATCATAGTATATTTAACATACAAAAATTAGATGGCAAGAATGTGGCTCAGTTATGGAATTCTTTGTCACTGTGGTGTGGGGCTTTTGGCATATATTGTGTGTTTTTTGGACCAATGTAAATTTTGTGCAGTCTCAAGTGAAGAGGCAAGGAATTTTGTTCTCCCCAGGAATATTAGATTGCTGACCTGGGCAGAGAGGCTGTTGAAGAGATCAAAGTTTACTGTTGGAGTGACTTGTATGCAGACTGGCATCTGAGGCACTGAACTTGGGTCACAGAAGCTAGTGACCAAGAATGGACAAATGATTGTCCAGTATTGTGTCTTTTGTTAAAAAAAGTTTGTGAAGCATGAAAAACTGGTCAGAATTGTTGGTTATGTTCATTCTTTTTCAGGAATTGTTTATATGCATGCCAAAGTGGTCACATGACCAAGGCCCAATTAAAGAAAAATTGTAAGGAGCATGCCCTGATTACACAAAATTATAAAGGGTATTTTAGAATAAATAGTTGAAATAAAATTCATAAATTAATTTTTTTTGATGGATAGGTAAGACAAAATAGGACTGTTGATTGGCTGAGGTGAACGTAGGAATGTTAGAGAGAGATAGAAAGTTATTTCATGATGTGAAGTTTTTACACGTGATACACAGCAGATGTGGTTATGCATCTTGGGGAACTTGCTTCCCAGTGGGGAGGGATAGCAACCCCACTGGTTAGTTAGATGTACATGCTGACTTGTTAATAAAATAGATGTTTAAAAATCCCTTTTGTTGAAGTTCTCATTTTACCTCCGAACAAACCAACAAGCAATCATCCAGCCAAGAGAGAAGAATGCAGCTTTGTTGTGGAATTGACCCCGTCAACCAAAAGAACAAGGGGGCTATACAACATTGCTTGGGTTGAAATGCTTTAAAAAAATTCAAATCATCTTCGTATGAAAATTATGCAACAGTACCATCTTGAAAATGAACACGTAGGAATAGAAAAGAGTTTGAAAGCTATGAGATGCAAGTGCCTGGTATGTATAAGGACACTGCCAATCATATTCGAATGTGTGTTCCTTGTCAGTCTATAAATCCCCAAAAAGTTAATACTAAGATGCAGTTAACTGACCTTTTTGTTACAATTGCATTTGATGTGTCAGGATATTACCCCTATTCATTATCAGGCAATCAATACATATTTAGTTTTATTGATTTATACAGTGAATGGCCTGAGGCATTTGCCATTCCTAAATAAAAAAAAAAAGTGAAGTCATTGCTCATTTATTGACAGATTAAATTTTTCCTTGTTTTAGTGCTCTATTGCAGATAGTTTCAGACAACAGTACTGAAAACATATATCACATTATGAAAGAAATGCTGGAAAAGCTAAGGATTGTTCATATTACTACCTAGTTTTATCCTCAGAGTAATGGTAGGGTGATGAGATTTCATCACATGATGCACCACATATTAGCAAAAAGAGTAGCCAATAATGAACAATCCTGAGATGTTCATTTGAATCAGATGTTAGAAACAATAAAATTCAATGAGAACGAGACAAAGTTTTCGCCTTTTAAATTAATATATAATAGGGATTTGCAAACAAATATGACAGATTCCATTTGCCAGGATTACCATACATTTTGAGATGTTCCAAGAAAGGGTCAAATTCATGCAATATCTCTAATATACCTAAATTGTTGCCATTTTTTGCAGACCCAGTAATTTGATTTTCTCCACGAAAAGTGGTGTTGTTCAAGTAATAAAGAATCTGCACTTCCAGTTTCTTTATAACTTATCAAATATGCTGTCATACATTTTTGATGTTCTTCTCCATTTTCATGCTCTACAATAACATTGCTGTGCTTCTAATCATTGAACCCAAGGGAGATTGAACCCCTTTAGGGAGATTCTTTCTTGGTTAATAGGTGACATACAAAGCAGTACAAACGACCTTGGAATAGTGAATAGAGTAGCCATTCACGTTTTACACACTCACCATTTTGCAGTTCACATTTGAACATTGTTTGATAAATACCTTGCCTACATATTCTCTACTACAGCTGTTTTATACACTGTGCGTGACTTTGAAGGTTTCTATCATGATTCTGACATGATGAGGGCCCACTATGAATCCAGTAATCTATTTTGTTTGTATAATTAATGTTCCATAGCACTGGATCTGGCTCTTGGATTGCAAACTCTTTTACTGTTACAGATTTTGGTATTTCCTTTTGCAAAATGTCACCAGCAGCAACAGCAGTAACAGGCAATGATAGTAGGTCTTCTGAAACTGGATGATTGGTAGCAGAAATGGATGTTGATGTGGATGCTATATCTGAAGGAACAGTACTAGTGGCTGACATTGCAGGGGTGGATTCAATGTAGATGCTGTGTAAAGGAATGATATGAGTGGCTGCCATTGCACCTGTGTTGAGCCACGATTTTGGAAGTTTCATAATTTCTCCTTCTTTCCTGCAGCTCTCTTCTGTATTCCACTCAAAACATGCTTCATTTCTGTTGAAGGAGTTATTCACCTGGAAATATATATCTTAAATATTTAGTATTTAGTCCCACATCAGGATGTAGTGTTATATTATATAAGTGTGCTTGCCACAAGATCTAAATATTTAAACATTCTGTTTCCATAATGAACATGTCCTTCCTTTAATTGTACGAATAGTATTTATTCTTAATACAAACTTTACTGAGCACTGATTCACAAAACTGCTGGACAAGACCTAGATCTAGCTTAGTGGTATAGCTAGTGTGTCTGGCACTGATCTAGCCTCATCTCCGTATAGGTCTACAAGACTACATTCAACATTTTTCTCAACTTGCTCAATTAAAAACCTTATTCATTCATATATTCACAAACTACCAATACCTGGCAAGTAGTACTGCATCATAAATTCATAATTTTAAATAACCACTACATGCTTAACGTACAAGTGTTCAATGTTGTGATTAAATCTCAGGTTAAGCCATTAATAATCTATACATAGCCCTACACCTGGATTCATATAGAATGTATAAATATATCCAATAATCATGTCATTGCTATTACTAGTACTACAGTAGGTCTAATGTTACTTCTGCTTTTTTCATATTTGCATTAATGTTTAAATCAAAATATGTAGCTAGTTGCAAATAACTAAAATTTCTTAATAAGTGAAATTCTTCATCCAAATTGGATGAAGAAAGAAATTCTTCAATAGAAAATGACATTTTTAATCAAACACAAGTACAAAGTCAGTTTTATCAAAAGAAATATCTGAAGAGAAACATGAAATACTTTCTTTGTTGTTGTTGTGAAATGAACATCAAATGAGAAAATTATTTGTTTTAGTTAAGACAACTGAATTGCTGTTTTTGTTTTAAAATGAACAACAAAACCCATTTTGTAACAGTTGCATCAAAAAGAAAAAGAGAGAGAGAAAAGTGAAAGAAAAGGAGAATAAAGAAATACTATCAATGCTAGAGTTTTATAACAATAAAAATTATTTATTTACAAAAGTAAAAATATAGATATATTACAATTAAGCATTCAAAACAATATTGATTAATTCTAGGGAAAATTTAAGCATTAAATCAAACCAGAAAAAAAATAAAAGATAATATTGTCTCCAATAGAAAGTCAATAGTAGTCTTGGTTACAAATATTAAAAGACAGAAATGAGAGTTTTACTGGTGAGTCTGTGCTAGGACTGTAGAAAGACTGATCATTGTGTGTCATGGTCAGTTCTTTGAGTGAGTTATAACAGTAGCAATGATGAATATCCTCATATGGAGGAGGAAAAAGTACTTTTTGCTTTGATGCACATGATAACAGTGACAATGAAAAATTAGAACCACATTTGTTTAGTTTTTTCTTTGGTGTGTGTAAAAAAAAAAGAGAAAAAAAAAAGAGAAAGATGGGAAAAAAAAACAGATATTCTTTAAATATGCAAGAATTATTAACCCAAATGATAAAAATACAGCAACAGCCAGCAGTTGTTGGACCTCCAGAAACAACAAAATTTAATTGAAATAATATGGAAGAAAACGGAAAATACCCCAAATTCTTTTACTCCTGATTTGATCGCAAATGCCATAACTGAATTCACATACAATTCAGATGATAGAATTATTTTTTTTGTTTATTTTAGAACATACAAGTAAATTTTCAGAAAAAAATGCAGTGACTGGGCAAATGAGAAAAAAAATAAGATTTTTGTTAAGAAAATTAGTACCAGTAGAACATGAAAAATACTGTAATTTTGTACAACTGAAAAGAAACAGGAGAAATCTTTGAAGAAACAGTAAATATTCTGACTAAAATTTTAGCAAGAAAAGTTCATTATTCAATACAAGTTGGAAGTGTATAAATCTGACAAAAAAAGAGATGATGAAGATTTTGTAACATGCTGGAATCATTAACAAGGGGGTGTGAAAGATTCAAATTAAACAAACTGATTATGGGCATGTTTAAAAGGATTAATTTTCATTCAAGTGTTAATGGTGAAAAAAGACGCAAAAATACATGTTAGAAACAGAATCAAAAACTAACACTGCAAGAAATATCGGACGAATGTCAGAGAATCCTAAATCTGAGATGCTATATGGAAGAATTTGTAAAAAAAAAAAGAATGCACATACATACAAGCTAAAGAAAAATGTGGAAAAAGAAAAATTAATCCATGTTTCAGATGTGAAAGGTTACATCTTGGAGATGATTGTCCCTTTAAGAATTCAAAGTGCTGCAAGTATGGAAAAGTAGAGCATAAAAAGTTACACTGTAAAACTAAAGCAAGGAAAACTTCCCACAGGAAAAAATCTTTGCACACAGTGTTGAGATAGAAAAATAATTACAGAAAACTAAAGAAAATTTGTGTATGAAAATGAATAATGTGGATGTAAAAATACAACTAGACACTGGTAGTGATATCACAAAAATCAAAGAAGCCACATGGAAAGCAAATGGAAACTCTAGATTAAAAAGAACTTTGAAAACTGCATGTGGTGTATCAGGTAAGAAATTAATTTTTTTTGTTGAAATGACTTGTAATATTTCATTTCGTAACAAGTGCATAAAATCTAAGGCTTATGTGTTAAAAAAATACTACAAACTTATTCAGTACTGACTGAATGGAATTATTTGGTTTGTGGGATTTACCTTTTAATATTTGTTGTAAATGTAAATGGACGAGTTACTGGTTTAAAACAAAAAAAAAACACTGTAAATATTTAAAGAAAGAATTGAAAAAAATGCTTTCCAGATATTCTAGCGGATGAATTGGTTTGTTGTCACAAAGCAAAATTTCAAGCGAAAAAGTGTCAACACCAGTGTTTAAACCAAAGTGTAGTGTACCATTCACCGCATTGGATCAAGTCAATGAAGAATTAGACAGACTTGAAAGAATAGTTGTAATTTAAAAGATTGACCATTCAAAATGAGCAGCACCAGCAGAGTATGTAAAGAAAAAAAATAATTTATGTTTGTGCTGATTTTTTTGACAGGGTTAAACAAATGTTCAGAATCCCATAACTATTAATTCTCAAGTCCAGAGGAAACTTTTGTGAATTTAAACAGTGGGAAAATTTATCTGAAGCTGGATCTTTCTGAAGCAGATTTGCAAATACTGGTTGAAGATGACTGTTCAGAGTTA
This sequence comes from Acanthosepion pharaonis, assembly GCA_903632075.3. Classification (NCBI taxonomy): domain Eukaryota; kingdom Metazoa; phylum Mollusca; class Cephalopoda; order Sepiida; family Sepiidae; genus Acanthosepion; species Acanthosepion pharaonis. The sequence goes on from CAHIKZ030003534.1 coordinate 23,782, forward strand.
ATAACAATAAATACACACAAACGATTGTATAAGTTCAACCAACTTCCTTTCAGGTTAAAAGTGGCTCCAGCTGTATTTCAACAGGATATGGATACTATGCTTGCAGATTGTGATTTCACGGTTGCTTATGTGGATGATATATTAATTCAAAGTGTATCTAAGGAAGAGTCATGTGGAAACAGTTTTTTGAAAAAATACGAGAATATGGGTTTAAACTTAGTGAGGAAAAGTAGAAATTGTTTTTGTCTAAAATCAAGTACCTAGGACAAATCTTTGAGAAAAATGGCCATCAACTAGATCCATGAAGGGCAAGTACAATTAAGAATGTCTCCTCCAACAAACGTTACTATGTTACAAGCATTTCTAGGACTAACATACTACTATCAAATCTATATAATTAATATGCAGATTTTGAAAGCTCCACTGAACTATTCGCATAAAAAAGGAGTAAAGTGTTAGAAGGCATCAAATCAAGAAAATACTAACATCAGACTTATCATTAGCGCACTATGATCCAAAAGCAGAAATTGTACTGACATCAGATGCTAATGACTATGGTATAGGAGCAGTAATTCTGCATAAATATAATGACGGTAAAATGAAAGCTGTTGCCCATGCTTTGCATTCACTACTGTCATAATAAACGTCTGGGAATTTCAAGAATGAAATCTCTTATAAGAAGCTATGTATACTGGATCAAAATGGATCAAGACATTGAAAAATTAGTAAAGGTCTACAGTGGTTGTGCTCTGGCAACAAAATCACCTACCACAAAATTACAACCTTGGCCAAAGACAGATACTGCATAGTCCACAGGTCCAATAACAGATCACATTATCTTGTGGTAGTTGCCTGAAATTTTTAAAAACTAAAAAACAACTTTTGTTGTTACAGTGAATTTTTACACAAACTGTTTGCAAAATATGGCATTTCGGATTCTCAGTTAAAATACAAAGACTGCACAACTTAATTGTGTTAATGATGTCTGTCACAAGATTCTCTTTTCCGGACCCGTAATAAGTATAGAGATTTTGTTATTCTCTTTTTTTCTTTGAAGATTTGTTATCATACATATAGGCAACACTACATTGGTCAGCAATAAAAGTGAAATGCCACCTGAGTAGGAAATGTCTTCAATGATTTTGTAGTGAGTCCAGATAAAAATAAAAATATAAAAAAGGTAATATATAAGCAAAAAAACAAGAATTTAAATTAAAATAAGGTGCTTTCCTTTAAAATCCTTATCTCTTTCTTTCTTTTTCTCTAGACTTCTCTTTCTATACTTCTCTCAACCCACAAGAAGCCAGCCCTCAAATAAAAAGAGGAAGAAGAAAATGCTGAATCTGGCCAAACACACCAGAAGTTTGAAGAAGCAGAGCTTATTTATTTGTGACTGATCTAAAACCAGTGAGGCTCCATGCATAACTTCCGTTATAAAAAAAAAAAAAAAAATGAAAAGGAAAGGAATGCCAGAAAATAAAATAATTGAGCCAATCAAAAAAAATTGATACAAAGAGACTTTTTGATCTTTGTGTCAAAAATCTCAAGCTTTTTCAAAAAGGATAAAAACCTGACACCTGGAGGCCAGAAGCAGAGAAAAAGAGAGAGAAGAATAGAATGACATCAGGAGATGGAACAAAAGAATGCAGCCATCCATGATCTGTTAAGAAACAGTTAAGAGGTCATTACCGTACTGTTCAGCAGATTGACATCTGATTTAATTTATGACATTACTATTACCCCTATCATGGTCTGACTTCTAAGTATTGGAATGGACATTTTTTCAGGCCACTATCAATATCTGCCTTGTCAACAAACTTTTTGCTATATTGAATACCAACAGACTCACTCATCACTTTAAAGGAAATAAATAAAAATATATTATTTTGTGTCAGTTCCTTTTACTCCCAAATTTTCTGATTAAATAATTATCTACCACCTATTCGCACTGGCAACATTCTGAAATGAACTCCTATGACAATATTTCATGCATTTATGTAACTCCTGAAAGTGTTTTGAGTATGATATCAGTATACAGATTTTCTAATTTAATTAATTTCACACTTTGGTACTTCTCATTTTCTGATATCAATGAAACAAAACCAATTTCCTACTGATATATGCCTATGACAACATTTGATGTGATGACTATTTCAATAATTTTACAAATTTTGCACTAATAAAACTTGTATCTTTGCTATCTCCATCAATCAAGGCATTGACTGTATAAAGTATCATTCACAATTACTTTCTCACAAACATGAAAGGTGAATCACTGATAGCAGACAGAGTATTAATGTTATTTTTACAAGAAAAGAATTGTTATTATTACCAGTACTTAGGACTGCAGCAGATGTCAAAGACTTACAAAATTTTCTAAAATGCCCTTTTTTTTTTCATTTATGATACTCAACAGCTCTTGCCAGATACCAACAGCTTAGATGGCAATTATTTCAACAAAACCAGCAGGTTTTTTTTTCAGTAGTAAACATAGTTGCTTGAACCGAGTTGTTATATTCACTCACACCATGTGGTCATCAGTTTGGGCTTGTGTTCATGTGGAAAAAGGGAATAAACAAATGCACATAATAACAATGAAAAAAAAATGGTAAATTGTATGGTAATTTCATACAATTTTATTTATATATTTGTTTGTATTAGTGGGTGTTTTACATTACAATTGTGATAAGGTTCATATTATAAAAGGGAGTAAGTCACTCTGTAATATCACAAATCCTATCACGGAGAGTTTTTTTAAACACGTTATCCAGACAGTTCTTGGGCAAAGAGATTGAATGTTGAATTGACGTTCCCTGTTGCATGCTGGGAGTAATTTTATTATTTTTAATTTTTATTTATTTAAATTTATTTTAAATAGGGTTTAAATTTTATATTTTTTTATAATTTTCATTATTATTATTATTTTATATATTATTTTCATTTATAATGATAACAATGTTCCCATAATGTCTTTGAGAACATTTCTGATGCAGCACTGGTTGTCAGTAGTTCTTAAACACTTTCATTATAAAAATTAGAGCTCTTTTTGGCAGTATGTAGAGCCCTAACCTAGTTAAATGCATCATTCAGACAATCTTATAGAATTTAAACTTATTCCATTAATGAAGGCATTTCAAATAGACTCAGTCTTATACTGTTCAGCTGGAATTACTTTGTAATTGCAATCACTTGCTAATGTTTTTAGTTCTATTAAGAATTGATCTAGTGTTTCTTTTTGTTGTTGTTTGCATGTAGTGAGAATGTGAATGGTAAATATCTCATGTTTTGGTTTGACATACAACTCATGAGTTTTTACAGCATCCTCATAATTATTGCATTCTGCGATATAGTCATAAACATCCAGCACATAATAGTTCATCAGAAAGTCTAGTTTGTTTAGCAAAGCATCGGTGAGCAATGAATTTATGAAGTTGTTAAAAATGCATATCCAATGCTTGGATGTCATAGCAGAACTTGGTAAATTAGTGATGTGGGGCCAAAGTTGGGACCACAGAAGGAAAACACGGAACACGGATTAGATGTAAGAAAGATATATTAACAACAAGTTACAGAGATAGTGTAAAAGCGGAGCTTACTATATGTTAGTGTCCAATACTGGTAGTCGTACTAGACTCTCACTGTCTCTCTCTGTCACTTTCTAGAGTGCTATGTCACCTACTTAATACAGGCCTGGAAGAGTCTATTGTGTAGGTAGTTTCCAGTCTCACAATAATTAGGATCCACATTGAAGAGTTCTAGTTTCATAAAATTATCTGTTGTATTTGAATTAGTGCTTGAGTTTTTACCACAATAATTTTATTTCTTCAAAGTCACTGGTATTTAACTAAGTGTCACGGCATCACATATGTATTTGATAGCTTAAAATATGTGCTGAAAAGACTAACATAAATTCAATCCAAAGGGGAAACAAATCAGTCCTGTACACAAATTTAGACAATGTTCTGAATTTTAACCTTCATTTCACTACAGTAAAAAGCAAAAAGGAATCAACTACAGTTGGGATCATTTTATCAATGCACACAATCGGTTTTCCTTTTGGTGTATAGTATATGGTTTGCCAGGGTTATATAAATTTTTGAATACAGAATTTTCTGTTTCTTAGACTGCTTGCCTTTAAAAGGCTATAGAACCTAAACAACACATAGGGGGGGAGTTGGATTCATACCTTTCACCACAGTACTATATTAAAATTATTTTCTTCCTAGGTTAAGAATGTTTGCAAATCAATTATCAAATTTTTTTGCTATCAAAATTTAATTGGAATAAAAATTGCATATTATTTGTAATTTTTTTTTTCTCAAATTGGTAAACTCAAAGTTATTTTATTTTACATTTCCAACAATTATTAAAAAGCTAAGTTGTCACACTAACATGTAAAAAAAGTTACATTTACTCAAAAATGGCTCTACAGAAATGTACACTATCCATCCATTTTAAAAAGAACAAACTTAGTCTCAAATATATTTATCTCAACTTTCAGGATACAAAACTGTTGTACAAAACTTAACTTTTATTTTATCAGAACTAAAAAATTTTGTAACATGTTTTCAGTCTTTTTTGTATAATGAGGATAATGCTCTTGTGCTGACAAAACAGTAACAAAATGGGAAAAAACAACTGCTAATACAAATTATTTGACAAGTGCAATGAAAGAAGTGGTAACAAAATTTGTCACATAGTAAAATATTAATATTTTAATATAATATTGGAGAAAGTATTGTACAATACAGTACTAGTTTGGATATCTTAGAAAAATTACTGGCAAAGCACAAAGCAAATATATTGTGCTAATTCATCTATAACTTTGAAAGGGATGCAGACTTCAATATTAAAAAAGTTCTATACTAGTGAACAAAACTAAAAAATAAGGGTGGCACAAAATAAATTATTTTTCAAAATTAAATCAACATTAACTTTTACAAAAATAAATACTTCTGACGTAAAAGTTTAAAATCAGATTAAATAAAGTTTAAAATCACAGATACTGTGTAGAATGTAGAATTAAAAATATCATGGGAAAAATTAATACAAGTAAAATAATCTCCAATGTCAAGATTTAACACTTTGAGCCCTGTGTTCCTGAACAATTTTAGCCCTTCTGTCTGATCTGAGTAAAAATATAAGTATGTAATGTTTCATGGTAGATATAAATATAGTTACAAGTGTTTACCCATCATTCAACTGGTGACTGGGCATTAAGTTATTTTTCTCTACCACCAGTAAAGCAGTGGTTAGGGCTCAAAGGCTTAAGGTAGAGGGTTTTTTATTTTTAAAATATCTTTTAAATTAGAAGAATGTTTTTTGCCACAAAAATTAAACTCAAGGTATTTCTTTTAATTTTAAGAAGTTAATTTATCTATTTAAAAAACAAAAAACAAAAAAAAAACTGTTGAAACTGCTAGGTAACATTGACATATTTAGGAAGGACATTAGAATAATCCAGAACTTATACTGGCATTGAGCCATTTGTATATAGACAGAAAATGAGTTCAGTAAATATACAAAAATAGAAAGGGGTATAAGACAAGGATGTGTTTTCTCATTGGACTTATTCAACCTATCTGTATAGGTTGAATAAGTCCAGTGAGAAGACACATTCTGAGAGAATTACCAGGATTCATTATTGAGAAGCAACACTCTTAACAACATAAGATATGCCGATGAAACAGTATTGAAAGTAAACACATCAAGGAAACTACAAGATCTGATACAGAATGTAGTGAAGAAAAGTAAACACCAATTGTAAGAAAATGGAATGTATGGTTGTTAGCAAAAGGAACAGCGCAACATGCAAAGTACAAATCAGAAATAATAAAATCAATCAAGTACAACTATTTAAATATCTAGGAAGTGTTTTAACAGGGTACAGAAAGTGTGACATTGAAATCTAAAGTACTTTGTGATGCCTTCCAAAAGCTAAGCAGGAAAACTTAATTAGAAACTAAGTAAAGAGGACTTGTGGGGATCACTTACATGTGCTACACCTCCATTTCCTTCAATATCATTGGTTCGTAAATATATGATACTTATCATATGACAATTTTGCCATCGCACGTAATTTGAAATTTTCTCTAAAATCACAGATTGGTCCATTTCCTGACCAATCGTGTATTTTAGTATCTTTCTATATTTTTAGCGCCAAGCTCGCTGGAGCTTACCCAGTGTTATATAAAGACTCTCGCTGTTTGCCAACAGTGAGTAGCAGTTCAATTCTTGGAAAATAAGGCACGGCGCTATATTGACATTTTAATTTTAATTATCACTGAATCGAGTAATCATACTAATTCCTATTGATATCACTCATGAACATTACATTTTCTACACTGATAAAACACTATGGAACTATTCTTTATTTAGCTAAGACTTCAATTGAACTTTTGTAGTTAACATTCAATATTGTACTCAACATTAATTAGCTAAACTTACCTTTTTTTATTACGGAAAAAGGGAAATAACTTTCTTTATACTATTGTTGATATTTTGTATATCATTGTTAATACAATATTTTATTAATGTTCACTGAGCTTGATTATTTTTCTCTCGTGTTTGTTGTGCATTATTCATGTGGGGTGTTGTTTTACAAGAACACAGCCTTCCTTCTTTATTATATTCACGGTGACCCTAGCCAACAATACTTACAGCACCACTACAGACTGAACTGTTATGTACTCTAAGTTCTCTGATTCTCCTCAGAGATGAGAGAGACTTGAAGTAACAGAAATATAGTTCTACAGAAGTTTGTTCAGAATGGCATGAATTGAACATGTGGATCGAACATTGTCGATGACAATATGGAAATTTATTTTAGATAATGTGGAAACAAACAGAACACTTATACTTAACATCAGGAAGAGACGGTTACCGTTATTTCTAGGGCACATAATGAGTCAGCTGTTAGAGAGTGTTTGGAAAATTTGATACTCCAGGACATTGAAGGCATGAGAGATAGAAGAAAACAATGCATAACCTACCTAGATTGCTTAAATAAATGTATAAAAGAGCAAGGTTTAGGAGAGAACAAACTCTATTAAGAGCTACGAGGGACAGGAAGTTGTGGAAGGCCATGATCGCCAATATTATCTGACGGATAAAGAATTTGAATTTTGAAGAAGTTGTTGAGAAAATGATCATATCCATAAGAAAACGAACAATAATGAACATGTGAAAATGAAAATCAGCAGAAATAAAATATTGTGGACTATAGGAAAGCATCTCCTAGCCATTACATAATAATAAATATAAATATAAAAAAAAATACAAGGTACAGGTTCTACCGAGATTTGAACTCGGATCGCTGGATTCAGAGTCCAGAGTGCTAACCATTACACCATAGAACCCCAGACATATTTATGAGTTATATTCTGTCGTTATATACTTTAACTATTCCTGAAGAGATTTACGTTTATTCTAACTGGGATTATTTCATAACTGCTAAGTTCCAAGACTATTATAGACTATATTAGTTATAATGAATTTCCATACATAAGTATGCAAAACTAAAAACTAAAAAAGAAAACTAAAATAGTCTCGTATTTCACGTGCGGAAGCAACCATTTTTCACTGAGAACGAAATCCTGAATTTTGGATATTACTATTTTCTAAGTATTGTTGTTTTATTCATTTTGAAATATTATTTTAAAATTATTACTGAATACACTTCAGGATTTAATATATGAATTTATCATGTTTAATCTTGATGTGATGGAATTAAAATTGATACTAGTTTCAATATTTCTTATTTCGTACGGTAAAAAAATCTATCAACAAAAAAATAAAAATTAACAATCCAGAAAGTAAACATACAGTTTAGACTAGAGACGTAAAATAAAATATCCAAAATGTTCAACAATTTATGAAATGAACACGAAACACATTTTTTTACTTTAGTAAAGTTATTTAGTTTATGTATTATTTACTTTAAGTTATTTAGTTTATGTATTATTGACTTACAGCTGAAATAAAATGAAAAAAATGTTTTCAGTTCTGATAATTCATTTCATAGTGTTGTACTGACTGAATAATTGTAATTTTCATTCAGTGATTTCAAATTAAAACTATTTTATGTGCAGATTTTAAACATTTAGGATCCACAAGAATAAAATTCATCAAATACTTTAATAATAATTATTCAGATTGACTACGATATTCGATTTAAAAAGTCATTTAAACTAAAAAACAACCCTTCCTCCGGTGTGCAGTTTATTTTCAGTGGAGTTCTACAGTCGGGACTTCGATCAACAAACGTTATTTTTTTTCACCCACTTCTCACCGCCATAGTGCAATACTCCAGACCAAAAATATGAAAATTGAAAATATATCGTTTTTAGTTTTTTTACTTTTATATTTTTTCTAAATCGCGATATAAATTCAGTGTAAGTAAACTAAAAAATCAAAACAAAATGTTTATTAGAGAAGCATACCACGTGATTTATTTTTTAAATTAAAAAAAAATCATGGTCTCGGCTTTCTTTAATGAAAAAAAAATAACGAATTTAAAAAATATATTTATTTATATTTTAAGAAATTATTTATTCTTCTTAATTTTTCTAGAAATATTTAGGAATCTGCTATTTTAAAATAAATATTCAGAAAAATAATAAAAAAAACAGTCTAAGTAGTTTTTTTTAGTAATAGTGTTTTTTTTTTTTTAATTCTTACTACACAAATTTTATATTTTGTATGCATTTATTATTGAACCTGGACTGGAAAAGAGAATTTTTCACCCACGATTAATTTTAAAGTATTTTCCTTTGTCTGCTTGATACTGTGAGTTATTTTTCAGACATTGTCCTCAAAGTTAAAATTAAATTTTAAATTATAATGAAACATACTTCCACTCTCGGTTCCAGCAGGAAATCTTTACAGCAAGTAGTAAACCTCTCTCTAGTCTAAATGTTAAATTCAGTGATTATTATTGTTTTAATCGATAATGAAGTTAATATCAAATTTAATTTTGACAGTCTGGGAAAAGTGATAAATAATTAAAAAAATTAACTGTATAGACTAGCTGTCGACTTTTAAAAAAAATTTGGATAATAAAATAATGAGGGAAATTTATCTTAGTCGTGGCTTGATGAACAAAGAGGGATAATTGAACATTGTAAAAACTAAAAAAAAACATACTTTATACAATAAACACAATAACGAGAAAGAGATTGCTAAAGAAAAAAAGAAAAAAAGTATTCTTTAGCGGTTAAAAATCACAGCATCAGGGACGAAATCCAAACATCTGTTTGAAATAGATGATACACTTATCTGAATGGAGTTCATATTCTGCTTGTATTAGCCGCATTGTCTTCGCATTATTCAAGTTAGCTTGTGCCCAGAATGCATGTTCTTAAGTGTGCTCGAGACGCATTTTCTTCGTTCCAGATCTTCTCGGCATCTGTCTGGAGTATCCTGAAATTAAACACGTCCATTCGCTCAATGTTCTTTTTGGTTTCTGCCGTTGGCGCTCAAAATCCTATTTCGCACCTAATTTTGGGCTATACCCATTAACATCAGTCTAATAGACTGTTCTCATTATCATCGGGGCTATATATATATATATATATATATATATATATATATATATATATATATATAATGACGTCCAAAGTTTATTAATGAAGGAGATATCATTCTGTTCAGTTTAATGCATTTAATAAAAAAAGGGATCTGCATGGAAAATTCCAACTTGCATAATTTCTTTCTAAGTTACCAGAGCAAAACTGTGAAGTGGAAGTAAAGAAGAATTACGATGATAACTATTTTTTGTATACAATCACGGTAAGCTGCTTGAGCGTGCATCGCCTGGCTTTCAGAGAGAAAGCAGACGCTGCGTCGGTCTCTTGCTTAATTTTTAAATTTCGAAAATGTTTTTGGTACATTTTGATTTGTGGGAAAACAGCGGCGTTTATTTTTCATCCAAAAACAATAAAAGGGATTCCACCAAATTCCGAGAAGTGCATTTTGGAGCCTACCTGTAGGTTAAGAGGGTCTTGGATTTGATTTTGGAGACGACAAACATCGGCTGCAGGAATCCAACCAGGACCGTCTTAACAGCATTATTAGGTCCCTGGACAAACCAGTGTGCTGAGGTCTCTACGACAGACACTCACAGGAATAAAAAGTAAATGATCTTTTCCATGATACCGTAATTGTCTGCAAGTGAATTGAACTGGTGATGCAAACTAGCCCTTCCATCAATACAGGTAGGCGGCCTCTTTCAAGAAAGTCCGAGTGGAGACTGAGTCCTGAGAAATCTAAAATTACAAACACATGTTAAAACTCTGTATAATACGTCCATCCAAAAGTCCATGGTCATCATCACTACACATGGCACTAAAAACCAGACGTGACGCCCATGTGGAGATTTCCGCTGTCTTAATGCAGCCAGTATAGCAGATAGGTATCCGATCTCGAACATCCATGATTTTACCAGGAGCTTACAAAGGACACGGATTTTTACAAAATTGGACTTAATAAAAGACTATTATCAAATCCCATTGACAGAAGAGGGCATAGCCAAGAAAGCTGTGACCACACTCTTTGGTTTATTTGATTTCCGTTGAATCCTAAGGCAGTACAATCTTTCCAACGATTAATCGACGAAGTTCTACGTAGTTTACCGTTTACTTTCGCATACACAGATTATGTCTTAATTACGAGTAAAAATGAACAGAAACATGATTACTTACATCAAATTTTCGAAAGACTCCAACACTTGGGACTCGAAATAAACGTCGGCAAATGTATCTTTAAAGTCAACAAATTCACTTTCCTCGGATATGAAATAGATGAAACTGACATATTTCATTCGCCACAATACAGTTTCCACAACCGACATCAGTCAGGCAAGTATGTCGATTTATGCCAAAAATGTTCAACAATGTTGATCCCTCTTACCAATTTATTCAAAATTTTTCGAAACTGAGTTATTTAATGAGGGACTAGACAATCAACTAACACACAACACATGCATCGTCAGAATTTGTTGGGGCTGTTGCACATCAGATTAAAAAGGGGGAAGCTAAACCCATTTCCTTCTTTTCTGTCAAACTGAATATAACGCAAAAGAAATATAGTACCTTTTCCAGATAACTTCTGGCAATTTACTTGTCATTAAAAATCTTTCGGTATATCTTAGAAGGTCGACATTTTGTCATATACTCATCTGTCCTTGCACACTAACTCGGACAAATGCGTCACATGAAATACATCATAGTGATTATATTCCACAATTCAACTCATACATTCGTTATATCATAGGCCAGTGGTTCTCAAATGGTGCGCCTAGGCGCACTGGTGCACCCTGGAAGATGTCTAGGTGCGCCCGGGCATTCTATAGAAATATGTTGTTGGGGATGTGCAGAATTTATTAATTATGCTTGAAAGAATCAGAAGGAATTTGTGTAGGTTGCGTGACTTTCTGCATCCACGACAAATAAATAAACGAAATTTAAAATACGATTAAGAACAAGAGATATTCAATTAGAAACTAATATAACATTTATATACAATTCAAAACAATATACAAGCAGGATAATTGGTATATGTTATGTTGGCAAAATGTGTATGATGTTTTAGATTTCAGAATGTCTCTCTTTGTAATCGTTCGTTCATTTGCAGTCTTTTTAGATTTGTGTTGATATTAAAATTGTTAATATTAAGTGTCTTTTTTAGAAGGAGTTCTTAAGGAGTGATCTACCTTTGACTGTAAAGTTTTTAAGGTCGTTCGTACACTGATGTTACTTAATAGGTAGTGAATATAATTCACTTTAGATAAGCAATGTTTGAGAATCGATGTCCACAGAGTTGGTTGAGTTTTAATTGTGAGTGAGTCAGCGTTGATGTACCTTAGCGCGGTAAAACGTGATTTCGAGTGACGTGGAGTATGTTGGCAATTTCTCTGTGGATGTGCTCGTTACTGACTGCTTGGGGCAGTCGGCGTTTATTTTTATAAGTCCTGAAAGTCCGAAATTGGCTCACGGAGTTTTGGCGCAATTTCGTCTTTGCACGTGAACGTCTTTGCTCATTAACGAATGAGATTGGTTGATTCGCCTAGTACGGTTTTTATTGGTTGAAGTTTTCCGTACGTAGGCGTAAGATATAGACTGTTCAGTTGCTAGGGGTGATAGGTATGAAAAAGACGAGTTTACAATGTGTCCAGATATAAGAAATAAATTTATTGCGGTACCCGTCTCGTTCATATTTATACGAATTAGGCTTTTCTGCTCTCATCACAATTAACTGCAAAGAGAGTAACTATTCAATGTATTGATGAGGAAATGAGAATTTGCCTATCAGATATACGCCCAAACATTGAAGACCTAAGACTCATCAAGCTCATGTTTCTCATAAACACAAGAATAAATAAACTTAAGGTAGGTTTCATTTTATCTTCTTTTATTGCACTATTTTCTGTAATATTTGACTTCATTTTAACATATTTTTCCGAAATTTGTATAAAGTGCACCTACATTTATTGGTAGGATTTCAAGTGCGCCCCAATTTTAAAAAGTTTAAGAACGACTGTCATAGGCAATGGAAATATTGTAGCCGATACTCTTTCCAGTTCAACAATTGCAACAGTTGATTCGAATGTGCTAATTTACGAGGGAATTGCCGAAGAACAGAAGAAAGATTCTACTCTATGAAATGTTCAGAATGATACATCACTTCAGTTACGTGAATTACCGATTCCTTTTAGAGATAAAACTATTTTTTTGTGATATGGTGAAAGGTCATTCTTGATCGTTATTACGCAGAGAAGTCTTCCATCAGTTTCACGGTTTATCACAATCAGGGAGACGAGCTACAACTAAAATCATCAGTGATCGTTTCGTTTTGCCGAACACGTGCAGAGATATTCAATAATGAACACAAAGCCGCAATAAATGTCAGAAACACCAGATATCACTACATACGAAATCACTACCGGTACATTTTAACAAACCCGATGGAAGATTTACTAACTTGAATATTGACATTGTTGGGCTTCTTCCCAATGCTAATGGATTCAGCTATTTGATAAGAATGCATCATTTTTGTAGGTTGCCTGTCGCGTTCCAAACCAAGGACATTTCAGCAGAAACCGTTGCCAGGACCATCCTGGAGTAATGTTTCACAACAAATGGTGTATCTTTGGTCATTACAACTGATAGAGGAGCACAGCTACAATCTGTTTTTCTGAGAATTTGTAAATTTGTTGGGTGCTAAACATATAAAAACTATTGCATATCACCGATGCACCAATAGTATCATAGAGCGTTTTCACAAGCAACTGATAAAAGGGCTCTTGAAACTAAAGTTGATCCATACAAGTGGATTAATAATTTACCACTCATGATGATATCTATAATAAACGTAATTAAAGAAGACTTAGGCTGTCCCCAGCAGAAATGTTTTTTTTTCTTTTGCTACTACCATGCTTTTACCTGACCAATACTTTGAGGCAAATCACGCATCACAAACTACTACAATTTTTGTTCATGTTTTTAAAGATAGAATGAACAAGTTACTATTCATGCTATTGTGTTTCAGTATCCACGTGAATATCGGTGAAGAACTGTCGAAGATCAGGCTTGACTCCTCTCTTTCCTGGCTATGCTTGTGAAAGATTGAAGTTGAAGTCACTGGTGTCACTGGAGAACTTAATTAACTTCAACAACATTAACAAGTGTAAAAATAACATTTATTACAATTTTCTGCTGATATTTCTCTGTGACTCTCACATACTTTAAAAGAAAAACTAAACACGAACGATTAATTTTTTATTCTCAGATATTCCTACATTTCTTGTGTTGAAAAAAAAAGAAAATAAAAACTTTTCTATTTTGTAGCACTCATCTTGATCGTTTTCAATTAACAATTCCACTACACAACTCAACATTTTACATGTCAAAAGGGGTTAAAATAAGATAAAATGCTCCCAACGTTTCTACATGAAACGAGTCGTTCTATGCATTTCAACAACGGAAAACACGACTTGAGCGATTATGGGGAAATTCTCATCAAACAACAACACTTCAACATTGAAAACACAACATGACGCGGGAATTTTTCACCAAACGAAAAATACACCGGTTCTTTTCTAGTTTGAAACAACAACAACATTATTGCTTTCACAAGTACATAAATTCCCCCCCAAAAAATAAAAATACAATAAAAATGAGACATTATTTAATAAATGCTATTAATTGCTTTTTTATGAATAAAATATGGACATTATTATTATAAGAAAAAATATTTACCTTCATGAATTAAAGTAATTCGACGAACACATGGTATGCCTGTTATAGACAAGCGTATGGTTGCAAGAAAGAAATACAACAGCAGAAATAGATTTACATGGTTTATTTCAACAGGAATGTGAGTGTTTGGGACAGCTACCTTGGTGTGGTAAAGTTCATAAGCCGGCTTCGGATCTAGGTCGATCTCTCATAGTAGTTCACACATGTTGACGGTGGTTGACGCTCCCCTGCTGTCAGTAGCTGACCGTGACAGGTCTCTACTCTGGGCACCTGTTGACTGCCTGTTGAACTTCCCTGTGACCCCCTTTTATAGCGTTGTTTTATGGCTTAACAGGCTCGAAAAACGAAGCGAGTATAATTAGGAGGAAGCATTTTTATTGGACGAAAAATAGAATACTTTAATTATTATTTTATTTTTCGACCGGAACTCGTGTGTCGGGACCATTTGTAATTGAAGGTAATGGTCATTTTGTGACGGGGTTTTGTCCCGTTCACATCCGGCTCTTGCTCTTGAGTAAATCAGCCGAGATATGTCTTATTTTATTTTATAACACACCCCTTTTCTTTTGCTTGGTTCAGAAGTTAAGTATAAACATCGTATTAATAGTCGAGCTAAAAATCAAATCAAAATTTTTACATCGCTGTGTTAAGAGGAAAAACCAAAGGATTTTCTGACGTAAAAATTATTTAAAAAAATTTTTTTAGAACCTTCAAAATTTTTATTAAAAATCGTGTTTCTCTTCGGCGGGGAAGGTAGAAAGGTTTTCATTCGTAAGCGGACCGGGGAAACTAACTTTACCACAGTTCTACATCTTGGATCAAAAAGGAGAAGAGAGTTCTGAAGGAAAATATATGTTTTTTATAGACTTCCACTTAACCAGTGCTGTCTAACGGCGTTTGATGAAACCAAGTAATGGTATACTTCTATCATCATCGGAAAACGTACTTCCTTTTTCTTTTTTATTATTCATTATTGTTATTTTATTAATCGATTTTACATTTTCTCACAACAGATTCCCATCCTTGAAGCGGATACAAATGCATTTACTAACGTGAAATAGTGGCTGGTATTTACTTTGGATCATGTAGTCTTGACTTGTATTATCACTCAGTCCAGTGACACATTTTGTTGATTTCCAGAATGGAGAAGAATAAATTACTTTGTGAACTTCTGAACCAAGCAAAAGAAAAGGGACATACCATGTGTTCGTCGGATTACTTTATAGTTATACAAAGAATCATTCATGAAGGTATTATTTCAATAAAAGATTTATGCAATAAGTGTGAACTAATGAAAAATTCGGTACACATGTTACCAAAAATAATTCTATGAAATCAAAAAAAATAAATCTAGTAAGCTTTTACATATATAATTAGTAAATAAATACATTTTTTAATTAATGACAATATCACTTAACCGATGCAAGCTAATAAAGAATTTTAAAAGTTTAAAAAGTTCATTTAAATTAAAATAAAAAAAATGAAAATGATTCTTGTAAAAATTCATTATTCAGCGAAAAATATTTGGACAATGATGTCCATAATTTTATTCATAAAAGCAATTCAAAGTATTTCTTATTAAATAATTTCTTATTTTTATTTTATAGTTCAGAGCCGATTTTCCGTGACTGGGAGTTACATTTGACCAAACAAATTTGAGAACTTGTCCTAAATTTTAAGCGCTACAATAAAACAATTTTTCCAAATTTCATAAACTTATTTAAGTGTGGGGTAAAAAACTTTCCCCGAGATTTCCTAATAAAGAAATATTTCTTAAATAATTTAAGTCCTGAAAATATCATTAAAATTTGACAATTATTTGATTTTTGCAAGAATTTCAAAATCAATGTCTTTTTCACCACAAAAACAGGTTCAAATTTGCCGGACTAATTCATCGTTCCCCGTCGACATAAGAGAAGCACGATTTTTAATAAAAATGTTGAAGGTTCTAAAAAGAATTAAAAAAAAATAATTTTCACATCAGAAAATCCTTTGGTTTTCCTCTTAAAAGAATATTAACACAGCGATTTTGACGATAAATAATTGTTAGCTTTGGGTTTTTTGTTTTTCATTATTTCTTTAGCGAATCTTTTAATTAATTTTTATATAATTTTACATTTTTTCTTATATAAATGTTGACATTGTCCCCTCAAACGAAAGTACAATGAACAAATCTAGTGTATTTGCCTTCATAAAAATGAAATGTAAAATTATATAAATAGAATTAAATTCTATTTATATAATTTTACATTCTTATTTTATAACTTCTTATTTCTCCTCAAAAGGAAGGGCAACAAACCTAGATTTGTGCATTTAATTTTCATCTTTTATAAATTGCAGCGGGCCGAGAGGTGTGAGTGCCAACGCGTCAAAGTCGCGAATCAGGGAGGCTTCCTGCTCCCCGGGCCGGCTAAAAACGCTTCGAAGTCTCAAGGGATCTAGATATGACGGTTACATACAAGAGAAAGCGGTGACGCTAAACAAGTAAATGAATATAATTAATTTCGGGCATTGTATTAATTACAGTTAAAAAGTGTGTTCGGTGTTTGTTGACTGTATTTAAATTAATTTCGGTTCGAAATTAAAGGTCGTTCAGTGGCGAAAATTGAGTTTTGTGTGTTTCTGTCAGTTTGAAAAAGGGTGTCGTTGCTATTTTTAGCACACAAGGGCCGTGACCTTTCTCTACCGGCAGGCATAGGTGGGAGTGGTGTTTGGGCACACTGCGACAATACTTGAAACATCAAAACAATATAAAAATATATATAAATATTTTTTACTTTACGATTTAGAGGAGATAACAGGGTGTCCTGTTCAGATCAAAGAGAATTGAGGAGTTAATTACATCTGGGACTTGGTCCTTAAAACTAATATAAAACAACTTGATTTTAACTACTTTTAAGGTATTGTAAGTTTATAAATTCCAAATTAGTTTTATAACAATTTAGACACATACACGAAGGTAGAAACTTTGTGATATACACATATTACAAACTTCTCACTCATGTCATGAACTGCAGTGCAGACAAATACACCCTTAGAGAAATTAGATATTTAGATTTTACCTTTCAGTACATAAGAGATATTCGTTATATTAAGGTACAACAAAATATTATAGCTGATGCACTGTCACGCACAGATGTAACAACGATTTAATTTCTGATGAAAAGAAATCTGACTCCACACTAACAGAAATATCATCAAACACTTCTTTAAAACTGAAACAATTTCCAGTACCTTTCAGCAAGAAAACACTCATTAACCAACCCTGGACCATACATTCCCCCACACCGAGGAAAGAAATATTCCAACACTTACACAATCTTTCACACCCAAGCAAGCGATCCACTGTAAAAATCATGTGAACGTTTTTTGGTCAAACATGACATCAGACATTAGAAAATAGGCATAGACGTGCCTAGAATGCCAGAAGAATAAAATACGTCATGCCAAAACTAAAACACTAATCGGTACCTTCAGCAACCCAGATACAAGCTTCAGATACATACACATAGGCATCGTTGGTCTCCTACTAAGCTGTCAACGTGATTCATAAATCTTAACTATTGTTGACAGATTTTCCCCTTGGCCTACTGCGATATCACCCAAAGACACATCAAGAACTTCAGTCGCAAACACTATTTTAAAACATTGGATATCTATTTTGGGGGTACGCATTGTTATTACCACTGATCTGGCACACAATTCCGATCATCCCTCTTTCAAAAATTCAGCAACTTGCAAAGGCTATTAAAACTACGTTATATCACACATGTGCTAATGGATTAGTGGAAAGTTTCCACAAGCAACTCAAAACATCATTAGCCACAAAGGAAAACTCGACAAATTGGGTCGATAACTTACCCCTTATACTTCTCCCTATAAGAAACATTATCAAAGAAGACCTTTCTTGCACTTCAGCCAAAATCACAAGTGACACAAACCAGCCTTCATGTCCAACAACAATGCGCTGAGTGAGAAACAACAACGACTAACATCAGCAATGTCTAATTTCAAAATTAACTCCACCTCATGCCCTAGCAACAACAACAAATAAAAGCTACTAGATTTGTATGTATGTAAAGAAATTATACATTTATTTCCAGATACTCAATGATGGATTCTACCTGTATTTACTTTTGCCGAAGCAACCCAGACACAACAACAGCAGCAACAAGTTCTTATTTTCCAGATTATTTATTTCTGATTTCACAACGATAGTTTAAACAATGTTATATCAAAAAGTAGTATGGTGTTTGAAAACATGCCAAAACGCCTAAAACTATTGAAAATCGATATGTTACGATAAAAAACATTTGATTCTAACAAGTTTCAACAGCTTACACAGTTATATAAAGTTATATTAAAAATTGTTTTTTAAAAACTTATGAAAACATGTGAAATGTTGAAATAAACACAATTTAACGCCAATTTCAGCAACTTTTTATTACCTTAAACAACGTTATATAAAAAAGGAATTTGCTGTTGGATAACATCCGAAAATCAGAAAATTATTGAACTGGTTTAGATTGAAAACAATTGATTTTAAAAAGTTTCAACAGCTTACACAAAGTTATATTTTCAAAAAATGTTTTACAAATTTACTAAAACAGAAAATAGACATCATTTACTAGATTTCAGCTTGTTTTAGATATCTAAAACAAGGTTATATTAAAAAGTAATTTGATGTTCGAAAACATCTAAAATTATTGAAAATCTATTTCTTTTCGAGAATCAACTATTGATTTTAACAAGTTACAAAAAAAAACTTTTTGGTTTTTACAAACTTTTTGGTTTTTACAACACAGAAAATATACTTGAAACAGAAACCAACCAACGCTACACTTTTTTTTAAACAACGTTATGTAGTGACTACTACTGTGTTTGCCACGCCTACATTTTTCTCAGCTGTGATTGGTTAAATAATAAATACTAATTATCACAGGACAATTTACTGATCGCATTCACACACTGAATTTTTCCTACCGTTGATTCACAAACATGCTTTTGTTATAAAATCACCGATTGGTTAATTTTTCATCCAATCAGATATTTTTTATGTACTTTCAAAAGTTCTCCCACCGTTGTTCTCGGAGCCTACCGGTAATAATAAAAGCCAGGTTTCGTTCCAAAAATTAGACAGTAGAACTCAGCAACTCACACGCGTCTACACAAACTATTCATTCTACTCACTGCGCACACACAGACACAGAACTTGAATTACATTCATCTTCAGTTCTCTGTGGACAAGCCAAGTTGCAACAGCACTGTTAGTTATATAATAACACACAACTGAATTTACTGTATGTTCTTCTGAATACAACATTCTATTTCAATACAGAACTTTGAACATTCAATTCAGAAAACTTGCTTTATCTTATTCAACTAACAGATAAAGGGAAACTACTTTTTTCTCCTTATTATTCACACATTACAAACATTGTTTTGTATTTGTTGATTTTATATATTTTATCGTTGAAACAAAAATCGGTTTTCCATTGTTTTTCCTTGATTCAAAATGTATAAATGTTAAATGCTCTTCAACATGCAGCCACATTAATCTTTTCAACACAACCTGCATTTACGGTTATATTAAAAAGTAATTTGGTTTTGAAAATATTCGAAAACTTCTAAAAATCAAGATTTTTCGATTGAAATCTATTGATTTTAACAAGTTCCGGCAGTAAAGTTATATTTAAAAAATTTGGTTTGTACAAACATATGAAAACATGAAAAATGTAGTTGCAGGAGACGGTATTTTACGCCGACCCACGATATTTTTCATAACTTAAAAACCGTTCTTTAAAAAAAAAAAAAATTGTGTGAAAGCATTCGGAAACCCCTGACATTGAAAATAGATTAGTTTCCGATCGAAAACAATTGATTTTGACAGCTTTCTCAAAATTATATTAAAAAAAAAAAGTTTTTATAAAATCATGAAAACCTGGAAAATATAGTTGAAATAATAGACGCAATTGATCTTAGTTTCAACAGCTTAGTTAAAAAGTTATTAAAAAAACAGGTTTTTAAAAACTTATGAAAACATGGAAAATGTATTTCTTGTCATTTTACGCCAACCACCACTACATTTTCATAACGTAAACAACGTTATAGTGGGTTAACCAATCTGTATTGGTTATAAATACAAATTAAAACTGACACTCTACTATTTTTACTATATGTAACAAAGACAACAACAACAACAACAACAAGAGAAATAATTAAGTAGAAGAAATTGTTCAAAAATAAATATTTTTTTATAAACACAACAAATACAAAATATATGATGGTAAAGTTGTTAAAACACTTTAGTTCTTTGGTGTGTGATTAAGTTGTTGAACTGTAAAAAGTGAGAAGGTGTAGTTAAGTATATTTGCTGTTATAGGAAAATTAAACTGTTTTTTGTATTTATAGAAAAAAGTATTGTTCTTGACTCACTTATTTTTTCAGAGTTGTCGCTCTTTTATCGGAGATGATTGTTATGGAATAGAATATTTTTGTGGGAGTGGGAATTTTTTTGGTTTTGTTTTTTTTGCAAGCTGGATTTATGTTAATTTTAGTAATTAACGTTAAGCCTGGAATTGGTTGACAAGGTTCGTTGTCGTTTTGAAGAATTTGGTTCGTCTACTTTGTTGTTGAGTCGATCTATGAAGTCAAGTGAATGAGTTCTATATTTTAAATGCCCACTGACCAAGTCGCGTCGAAGTTTCGTTTTTATTAGTTCTCTTGGTCACGTGGGAGATCGGGAACATGTTTATATTTTGTGGCATCAACTCGAGGTTAAAATTTGGGTCGGTACATTCGGACGTAGTTGATGACACCGAATTGATATTTTTCAATAAATTAGAATGCATCAGTTGTTATACTTGGCTGGGAAACTCTGTGTTTAACTTGTACAAATTTTGGATTTAAAACAATGTAGGAATCTGATTCTACAATTAGAAAGTAATTTGGTTTTTGAAAAATGTCGAAAAAGCCTAGAATTATTGAAAATCGATTTGTTTTCCGAACGAAAACAATTGATTTTAAAAAGATTCAACAGCTTACAGTAAGTTATAGGAACAAAAAAATGGTTTTCAAAAATTTGTGAAAACATGGAATATGTATTTCGTGGAGACCACATTTTTCATAAATTTTTCGCAACTTTTTCCTAACTTAAACAATGTTAATTCAAAAGTAATTTAGTGTATGTGTTGCGGAATTTATGCTAAGTAAGATGTGTCAGAAGGTGAAATTGCATTTATCCACAACAAATAAATTAAACGAACATATGAAGACAATACAACTTGAAGAAATCAAGGGGGAAAAAAAGTAACGTACTTATAGATTTCAACAATACCATGAATTTACACAAAGTGATGATAGGTTGCTTGTTAAATGTGGCAAGTGAGATAAGATTGCAAAGAGTGTCCATGCAGAGATTTGGTGAATGAATGTTGATGGTTTAAGTTTGTTTTTTAAATTAAAACAGTTTGATTTCTGTAAGGTAAAATCTCAATTGTGTGAGTTCAAATAATAGTGTGTGACAATTGTAAGTGTCGATTCAAGTTATGAAGAGTTGTGTACCTTTGACTGATATGCTAAAGTTGATTAAATGTACAATTACTATTTCGTAGTGATAATGTCACTTTTTTAGTAAATTGTAAGTTAAGTTTCTTCACGCGGCAATAGTAGTGCGAGTTGTGTTGAGCTGAAGCGAGGCTGGTAGTGTTATTGAGTCAGTGTATTGTCACGCGTGGAGTCTGCTGGCATCTCTCGAAACTCAGTGTCTTGCATTAAGTCAAGCGATTCTTTTTAATTTTGGGTTTTCTACGCTGGAAAAAGGATTTGTCTCAATTTGCTACATTTTTTAGTGTCCTTTTAACCAATGGGAAGTTGAGTTTGGAAAAGTGAAGTGATGATTGGTTAAAGGTTAATTTGGGTAAGAGTGCATCTTCTCGTAGGGGAAACAGGCAAGTATGGAGGATTCCATATATGAAAACAGTCGAAAAGTCCTACAATTATTGAATATCGATATATTTTAGATCGAAATCAATCGATTTTGAAAAGTTTCGTAACCTTACATGAAGTTTTACTAAAAAAAATTAGATTTTACAAATTTATGAAAACATAGAAAATATAGTTGAAATTGACGCAATTTACGCAAATTTAATTCATTTTGAATATCTTAAACTAAGTTATTTTAAAAAGTAATTTTTTGTTTGAAATCATTCGAAAGCCTAAACTTATTGAAAACCGATTTGTTTTCGATCGAAAACGATGCATGTTAAAAAGTATTGTTGGGAATGTGCAGAATTAATTAATTGTAATTGAGTGAATCAGAAGGGATTTGGGTAGGTTGCGTGACTTTCTGCATTCACAAACAAATAAATAAACGAATTTTAAATACAATCAAAAACAAGACATATTCAATTTAGAAACCAACAAAACATTTATATACAATTAAAAGTAATATATATATACAGGATATTTTGATATATTTTACTATGGCAAAGTGTGTGTGATATTTGAGGTTTCGGTATGTCTCTTTGTATTTGTATGTTCAGTTACAGTCTTTCTGGAATTGTGTTAATCAACATTAAAAATGTCGATGTTAAATGTTTTTAGGAATGAGTTCTTATAGAGTGGTCTACCTTTGACTGTAATATTTCTGAATCGTTCGAATATTGACTTTTACTTAATAAGTGAGTATAGTTCACTTTGGATAAGCAAAGTTGTTTTAGGTTTGCGATTTGATGTCCACAGTGTTGGTCGAGTTTAAATTGCAAGTGAGTCAGCGTTGATGTACTTTTGCGCGGTAAAGTCGTGATTTCGAGTGACGTGAAATGTTGGCAATTTCTCTGTGGATGTTCGTCTCTGACCCTTTTGGTCAGTCGGTGTTTTCTTTTATATGTTTTGAAAGTCCAAAATCGGCTCAAAGAAGTTTTGGCGCAATTTTGTTTTGCACGTGAAACTTTCAGATTATTGTGTCATTAACCAATGAGATTTGTTGATTCGCCTAGTACGGTTTTTTATTGGTCGAAGTTTTCCGTACGTAGGCGTAAAGTATAGACTGTTCTGTTACTAGGAGTGATAGGTAGAAAAGGACGAGTCTACAGTATCGACAACGTACGTAAATTATATTAAAAAAATTGTTTTAAAAAAACTTCTGAAAACATGGCAAATGTATTTGCTTGAAAACGCCATTTTACGTCAACCCCAGCTATTTTTTCATAACTTAAACAAAGTGAATTTAAAAAGAAATTTGGTTTTTGAAAACAAAGTAAAACTAGTAGAATGTTGTAAAATCAATTTGTTTTCTGTCGAAATCAATGGATTTTGAAATGTTTCGTCAATTTTTACAAATTTATGACAACATGTAATAAATAGTTGAAACTGACGCAATTTACGCCAATTTCAATAAATTTTGAAAACCTAAAACTACGTTATTTTGAAATTTGATGTTTGGAAACATTGGAAAACACCTCTAAAATTATTGAAAATCGATTAGTTTTAGATCGAAAAGAATTAATTTTAGCAAGTCACGGCAGCATGCACAAAGTAAAAAAAAAAATGTTTTTCAAGACTCAAGACAACATGAAACTTTTGTTGAAATTGACGCAATTTAGGTCAATATCAATTACTTTTGATACCGTGAACTACGTTATTTTAAAAAATATTTTGCTACTAGAAAACATTCGAAAACCCCGGAAATTATTGACAATCGAGTTGTTTTCTATCTAAAAAAAATGATTTTAAGAACATTTGACTGCTTACACGAAGTTATATTAAAAAAATAGTTTTAAAAACATGGAAAATCTACTAGCTGGAGACGTGATTTTACGCCAACCCACGCAATTCTTTTCATAACTACTTTATATTGAAAACTGATTCGGCGTTTGGAAACATTTGAAAACCTCTAAAAATACAGGAAATCGATATGTTGCCGATTGATACAATAAATTTGTAAAGTTTCTTCAGATTATAACTTAGTTCTACTAAAAAAATTGTTTATACAAACTTATGAAAACCTGACAAATTGGATACGCCAATTTCGATTACTTTTTTACCTTAAACACCGTTATTTTAAAATGTAATTTGCTGTTTGAAAACATTAGAAAATCCCTAAAATTATTGAAAATCTAGTTATTTTTGATCGAAAAGAATTTATTTTAACAAGTTTCGGCAACATACTCGAATTTAAAACTATAACAATTAAAAAATTTGTTTTCAAAAACGTATGAAAACAAAATATAGTTGAACTTGAAATTGATGCAATTTACTACATTTAAAAGAACTTTTGATACCTTCCATTACGTTATTTAAAAATGTTATTTCCTGTTTGAAAACATTAGAGAAGGACTGTAAGTATTGAAAATCGTTTCGTTTACGAGAGAAAACAATTGATTTTAACAAGTTTCGACTGCTTACAAAAAGGTATATTAAAAAAATAAATGGTTTATACAAATTTATGAAACCATGGAAAATGTATTTGCTTGAGACGCCATTTAACGCCAACCACAGCTACATTTTCTTACAACGTTATATTAAAAATTAATTTGGTTTTTGAAAACATTCGAAAACGCATGTAATTATTGAAAATCGTTTTTGTTTTCGAGAGAATATTGATTTTAAAAAGTTTCGACAGCTGACACAAAGTTGTATTAAAGAAAATTTTAGTTATGTATACGTATATGGAAAATGAAATTACTGGAGAGACCATTTTACGCCAACCTCCATACATTTTTTTATGATTAAACTACGTTAATTTAAAATGTTATTAATTTTTAAAAACATTTTAAAACTTCAAACATTATTGTAAATCGATTTGTTTCTGATCGAAAAGAATTGATTTTAACAAGTGTCGAAAAATGGAAGATGTATTTGAAATTTACGAAATTGCAGCGAATATCAAAACCTCTAACATTATTGAAAATAGATTTGTTATCGATCAAAAACAATTGATTTTAACAAATTTAGACAAATTAAACAAAGTTATATCCAAAAAAAAAAAACGATTTTCAAACATGTACTTGCTTGAGACGCCATTTTACGCCAACATGAATACTTTTTCGTGACTTTTCGTGATACCGTTAATTTAAAATGTAATTTGGTGTTTTAAAACATACGAAAGCCCCTAAAATTATTAAAAATCGATTTGTTTTCCATAGAAAACTCTTAATTTTAACAATTGTCGATAGCTACAATAAGTTATATGGAAAAAAATTGCTTTTTAAAAACTTATGAATACATGGTGACTGGCATTAAATGGCGTCTCCAAGACGCCATTTAATGCCAGTCACCATACGTTTTCTTAATTTAAAAAACGTTAATTTAAAAAGTAATTTAGTGTTTGTAAATATACGAAAACCCATAAAATTATAGAAAATAATTGAGAACTTGAAGTTGTAAAAAACATGATTTTAAAAACTTAAAAAGACATTGCAAATAATGTTGAAATTAATGGATTTTACGCCAATTTCAATAATTTTTGATAATTTAACGTTAATATAAAATGTAATTTGGTATTTAAAATCATTCGAAAACACACTAAATTCAATTGATTTGAACAGGTTTCGACAGCTTATATACAAATAAATTTATGAGTAGTGTGGCAAAGTACGGCCTAACACTGAATAAAAGCAAATGTCATTATTCACTTAGCTCAGTGGACTTGCTTGGGACAGTGGACAGACTCAAAGGATTGGTTGATCTGCCAGTACCTCAAGACCATACCTCTCTCCGACGAGCAATGGGGATGTTCTCTCACTATTCTAGGTGGATATCAAATTTCTCCGAAAAATTACATCCCTTAGTTACCCATTTTCCTCTCACTAAAGAACAAATGGATGCCTTCAAGCCTCTAAAGAAGGAGATCACAAAATCGTCCCTGGTGGCTATAGACTCTACTCTACCTTTTGAGATTGAGACTAATGCTTCGGAACATGCTATTGCTGCCTCTCTAACCCAAAACCGTCGGCCTGTAGCTTTCTTTTCAAGAACTTTAACTTCTGCCGAGCAAAAGCACTCCATTTGAAAAGGAGGCCTATGCAATTGTAGAAGCGATTCGAAAATGGTGACACTTATTATTCGGGAAAAATTTTAAGCTCATCACACATCAGAAATCTGTCTCCTACATGTTCAATCTTAAAAGTAAAAACAAGATAAAAAACGAGATGATCACAAGATGGAAATTAGCCTGTTTCAGTTACGACATAGCGTATCGTCCGGGAAAACAAAATGCTGCTGCGGACGCTTTATCACGAATTTGTTCTTCTACCATCTCTGTAGACAAACTACATATCTTGCACAAAGATTTATGTCACCATGGGGTAACCCGAATGCCGCATTTTGTCAGAAATAAAAATATTCCATACTCTGTAGATGTAAGAGCGGTAACCAGGTCATGCCAGGTGTGTTCCGAGATAAAGCCTAGATTCATTAAAATGCCTCCTCAAACACTCATAAAAGCAAGCCAACCCTTTGAAAGATTAAGTATAGACTTCAAGGGACCTTTACCTTCAAATTCTCGCAATCGGTTCATACTAACAGTGGTTGACGAATACTCACATTTTCCTTTTGCTTACCCCTGTGCTGATGTCTCAGCACCGACTGTCAAGAAACATCAAACCAGTTTATTTTCCATTTTTGGAAACCCTTCTTTTGTGCACTCTGATCGTGGTACAGCATTTATGTCAGACGAATTAAAGGCGTTTCTACTTTCTCGACGCATTGCTACCAACCGAACAACTGCCTTTAATCCATAGGGCAATGGACAAGCAGAGAGTTACAATGGTATCATCTGGCAAATGGTGAGCCTGGCTCTACGGTCTAGTAATCTCCTGATTGCTAGTTGGGAAAAAGTTTTTTGATGTAGTACTCACTGCATTCGCTCATTGCTTTCCACTACCTCGAACTGTACTCCGCATGAACGTTTGTTTAATTTCCAAAGGAAATCAGCTTCTGGTGATTTCATACCAACATGGTTAACAAAATCAAAATCGGCGCTCCTGAGGCGCCATGTATGCGGGAGTAAATATGAGCCTTTAGTCGAGAGAGTTGACATACTCGAAGTCAATCCGAACTACGTTCACGTGGACGAGAAACAACAGTGTCTCATTGGCTGACAAAACAAACAGTTCACACACAGAACTTGATCCAATGGATGCCCCTATCCAGTCTAACACTTTGTATATCAGCCAAAGTTGCCTTTTATAATCGGGATTTGATAATTTTGTAATGATTATCATCATCACACATACTTACACAAATGCAAATTATACAACAACGAGCATTCATTGGATAATAAATCAACACTACTGTATAATTTATAAATCGCATCTATGCGACAATTTTATAACGGCTATATTTTTATGTAGTCGATTTTGTGCACTTTTGGGAGAATCAGATCCCAAGAGCCTTCACAGCTTAGTAAATATTTTCAGGAAATATCAGCTTCTAATTGGTCAATAAACACACAAGTGGGCGTTGCTATCCACCCACGCATAATATATTTTTCCTGCGCGTGACTAAGTCAAGTTTCAAGCCAAGTTCTTTTGAACCTGTCACGTGATTACATTATCTATAAATAGCAAACACGAATTTGCATTTTTCTTTTTTGTCTTTCTTCTTGCTGCAAAGTGTCGTCCCAAAGAATTATCGTCTCGACCATGGGCGGTCAGACGTTAAATAATATTTCACGCATTCACGTACGTACGAACTCTTACGAACTTTTCCAACCTACATTACAAACATACAGATCATTTCAAAACAAACAACAATAACTTTATTCTTCTAAAACTACAGTTTAATAATTAATCCAACTTTGTGAGCTCCGGTAAAAATATTCCCAGTCTAAGAGACATAACTCCATCAATTCTTTAACTTCTAAGCACAGATATATACAATGTTATGTTTGTTTAAAAACCTTTTGTCCCTTTTTTTGGTATTTCATGCTTTGTGGTATTTTACGTTTAATATAAATTGTGTGGGCATGTTATTCACGCAGCCGAAAACAAACATCCACAATGGTCATTCCTCTACAATTTGAAAATACGTTACGAGATGATACCTCAGCAATAATTAAAGATAGAGTAAACTTAACAGAAAGAATACAAAAGGAATGAATGTAGGTGTACACCCTTATGCAAATTAATTGAAACAAAACGAATAATTCTGTTATTTGCTTTTTTACGTATTTTTCCAATGAAACATGACCCAGTGCACTTCGTATGCCTGTCGCGGCCGCCATTAGCCACTCCTTAGAAAAACCTCTGATCTCGCAGTTCAGCAGCATGTGAGAAACTGGACGACTGGCCCAATATGATTGCGTCCAAAACCGTACCTCGTGAGCACATGAGTAATTTTATATCTACGGTTTTCTACTCCCTCTAACCAGGGATTACTTGAACAAATCGTTCCACATATCGTTAGCCCTTCTTTTTTTACGTCCAAATACAAGCTGCAGGATCAAAGTTTAGAAGAGATCACGGAGGGCGATGTCTAAGCGACATTGAAGAAGGTCTGCAGAGGCAAGTCGCCCGGTCTGGATCGTTTATCCTATGAATTGTACTTGAGGCTGTTGCTCATCCTTGTCCCGCATTTGACAGCCGTTAAATATGCCTCGTATTTAACTCTGCTAAACACAGAGTTTTGGCCAAGATCCTGCAGGAGCGTTTGCAGTCAGTTGCCTAGTCACTGTTTGGTTCTGGGCAGACTTGTGCTGTGAGGGGCCGAATAATTCAGAGCAACCTGCATCTGATCCGCACGATCATAGAGGGTGTAAAAGACGACGATGAGGCTGCGCTGATCAATTTAGATAAGTCCAAGGCATTTGATAGGGTTGACCATCGCTAACTTGCTGCTGTCGGATTCGAACCCGACTTCTGCCGCTGGATTGGCTTCCTGTATCGCTCCCCCAGTGCTGTGGTACACGTGAACGGGAAGCTGTCGGGCGCTTTTGCGCTGTCTAGGTCGGTTCGTCAGGGTTGTCCATTGTCGCCCCTACTTTATGCTTTGGCATTGGAGCCTCTCCTTCGCCGGCTGAGGGACAGGGCGTGCAGTCCGGCCCCTACGTGGAATCGCCGTTTCTGGAGGGGCTTCGAGCCAGGGTTTCCGCGTACGCCGATGTGTTGTCGTGTTGTCCCGCAGCGACATTGATGTGGTACTGAAGGCGCTTGATCGGTACGAAAAGTGACAGGGGCCAAGATTAACCGTGACAAGTCGTCCGGTTTGCGGTTAGGTGCAGGTTGAGCGCCATCCTAAACCCCCGGGTTCAATAGGATTTCCTTTGCGAGTGTCTGTCTGCCTTGTTGGCTGTTCCTTGGTATAGTGACCTTTCCCAGTATAGGAAGGTCTTCTATCATTATTTAGTAGAGGGGGTCGGCCCGAATGGTGATTTGGACGACGCGAACGGAGGAAGTCTTGAGAGGCAACCGTCTTTCTCATCAGGATCTAATCCGATTCTTTGAGCATCAGCTCAAGATGAAGATTAGAACTGATAGGAAACGCTTGCATTCGACAGTCTTCAGCGAAAGGTGGGTGACTGAGGCGAGCTTGGTTCGTTTGAACAAGGCTAGCCTTGATTTTCTCATTTAGGTCAACCTACGTCACATAGGGGTGGTTTCCTGCGGAGCCCTCCCCTTGGTTAGGTTAAATAAACTCTTGTGTACCTAGTTAATGTGAAGTCGTATCACTATTCTGACTCGGCCCTGTTTAGGGACTTCGCCTTCGTCAAGTGCTACACTTCGGCGCGATAGTCGTATCACTACACCGACTCGTCCCTCTTTAGGGACTTCGCCTTCGTCAAGTGCTACGCTTCGGCGCGATAGTCGTATTACTACACCGACTCGGTCCTGTTTAGGGATTCTTCCGAACCGACCCGACGAATCTTCGTTCGTCATCAATCAACCAGCTGCTGTCGCTGACAATCCTCCCATCCGGCAGTCGACCAGCTACCGCCGCCGATCAACTCTACACTCGTTTCGCCGATACAACCGAAGGAAACCAGTCATACCAGACCCGACACTGATACAAACATATTTCTCCATCAGTACACTATTGTACATTTTGGATAAATAAAACGGTCGTTTATTTTTTTTAAACCTCTGCTTTTGCCCCCCTCATTGTCTTGGCTGTTCACACCTTTCTTCTAAAAGCCTTATCGGCCCCGCAACAAGTGGTAACCCCGACGGGATCTGACTGGGCTGGACAATATGGCGACGCAATACAAACGAGGCATATTTAACGTTTAGCGACCAGTTTTGGCACCTTGCCACATTGTAAATATAGATTATTACCTGTTCTTTCTAATTAATACGATCAATTATCTAGGAAGAGGGCCTAAAGCGGAAGAGAACAGGGCATTTCAATCTTGATCTTTTGATTGTGTTCCCTACACGTTGGTAATTTCATTTTAGAGATAAGCTAATTACTTTTCAGTTCGTTGATATTACGAACCTAGTCGTAATACATCTGTAAGCATTTTTAGACCTTAGTTTTTGCGTAGCAAATCTCAACTCATTTTTTAGAGAGATTTTTTAGCATTTTAGCGTGACCATGTCTGCTGTTGGTCTCCTTTAGCATAACACAGCGACTTTTCGCCGAATTCACGGTCGGCACTAAACGGTCGCTACCCAGTCTCTTGGCCTTCGTGGCTTTTGTCTACCAACTGGTCGCGAGTTGGATCTACTTTTCTTTCTCTCTTTACTTCCCTCTTTACTTCTGGCTTCTTACCCATGTTCGACCCTCGGCATTCCGTCCCTACTAGCTGCCCGCCGTACACTTCGGTTATGATTATTACGAGAGGTTTCGATATCGGATTGGACCAGCAGACACGCAACGCCAGCACCAGACATTCGATATGCCCAAATTCCGGGCCAAACTATATATATGTATAGTACTTTGATTTGCTCACTAGTAAGGCTAGTGTTCGTGCAGCATTACAATTTTCGTACGCTTTCTTGGAATAACGTCTATCGCAGACACTGGCTGTAGAACAGTCGAGACAATACGAGATTCTCGATTGGATTTAAATCAGGAGAGTTTACGGGCCAGTATATATTTCCGGGCCAGTCTGATTTTGGACATTTTTTTTTTACTAAATATGAAGAGAGTAATTTTTCTTAGAGAATTCTGCTATCTTAGAATATTTTGTAGAAAATTATCGTTATAAAGCCAATTAATATACGACATTAATTTTTGGCATTAAAATTCTATATAAAAAAAGAAAGAAAATTAGTAAAGAATGTATGAGACAATTGACAAATGTTTAGGTCTCTGAAGGCCCAAATCTTGGAAACTGACAAAATATCTTATGATTCCATTTGATTTCAAAATTTTCAATTGGAAAATAAAAAATTCTGGTATAATTGTACTTGATTTCAACATTTTTAATTAAAGAAATGACAAAATCTGCTATAATCCAAATTGATTTCAAGATATTCAATTGAAAAATAAATTCTGCTATAAATCTATTATATTTCAAAATTTTCAATTGAAAAATAACAAAATCTGATGTAATTCAACTTGATTTTAAAATGAAAAATAACAAGAGTTGCAATAATTCTAATAGATTTTAAAATTTCAATTAAAAAAATAACAAAATGTGCTATAATTTCATTTGATTTCTACATTTTCAATAGAAAAATAAAGAAATCTGCTATAATTCTAAATGGTTTAAACATCTTGAATGAAAAATGAGAAAATCTGCCATAATTCCATTTCCTTTCAAAATTTGCAATTGAAAAATAACGCAAATTGCTGTATTTCCATTTGATTTTAACATTTTAATTGAAAAATAATAAAATATTCTCTAATTATATTTGAATTCTTAATTTTAAATTGAAAAATAAAAAAAAACATCTGCTATAATTCTATGTGATTTATATATTTTAAATTGAAAAATAACAAAACTGATGTAATTCTATTTTATTTCAACAGTTTTAAAATCAAACAGAAAAAAATCTGCCATTCCATTTCAAAATTGAGAATTGAAAAATGACAAATTCTGATATAATTCTAATTTATTTCATAATTTTCTATTGAAAAAAATCGAAAATCTTCAATAATTCCATTTGATTTCAACATTTTTAGCAAAAAATTAGGAAAGCTGAAATGATTCTACATTATATAAATATTTTCAATTGAAAAATGACAAAAACTGCTATAATACCATTTAATATCAACATATTCAATTGAAAAATGAAAAAAAAACTGCTATAATTCTACATGATGTCTGCATTTTTAATGGAAAAATCTTGAAATATTAGTATGAGATTTCTCCATAATTCTATTTGATTGCATTATCACCAATTGAAAAATAACAAAATCTTCTATAATTCTGGTTTATTTAAATATTTTCAATAGAATAAAATATTCTATAATTCTACATGATTTATATATATATACATATCTAGCAAATAAAATAGCAAAATGATATATAATTTCCTTTGATTACAAAATTTTAATGGGAAAAATTAGAAAATCTGAATTATACTTGATCTGAACATTTTCAATTGAAAAATGAAAATATCTTCTATAATTCTACATGATTTAAACATTTTAATTTGAAAAATAACAAAATCTGCTGTAATTACATTTGATTTATACATTTTCATTTGAAAATAACAAAATGATATATAATTCCATCTGATTACAATATTTCAATACGAAAAAACACAAAATCTGATAGAATTAACCCTGATCTGAACATTTTTCCTACAATTTAAACAATTTGAATTGAAAAATAACCAGATCTGCTGTAATTGCATTTGATTTCAACATTTTCAATTGAGAAATAACAAAATGAGATATAGTAACATTTTTCAAAAATTTCAATATGAAACATCGCAAAATCTGATAGAATTATACTTGATTTGAAGTTTTTCAATTGAAAAATGACAAAATATTCTATAATTCTACATGATTTCAACATTTTGAATTGAAAAATAGCAAAATCTGCTGAAATTATATTTTATTTCAACATTTTCAGTTAAAATAGCAAAATGATATATAATTTCCTTTGATTTCAAAATTTTAATATGAAAAAACACAAAATCGGATAGAATTATACTTGATTTGATCATTTTCAATTCAAAAACAAAAACTTCTATAATTCTACCTGATTTAACAATTTTGAATTGAAAAATATAAAAATCTGCTGTAATTACATTAGATTTCTATATTTTTTTATTGACAAATAAGAAAATGACATATAATTCCATTTGATTTCAAACATTTAATATGAAAAATCTGAAAATCTGATAGAATTATACTTGATTTGAAAATTAGCAACTGAAAAATGACAAAATCTATAATTCTTCATGAAATAAACATTTTCACTTGTAAAATAACAAAATCCGCAGGAATTACATTTCATTTCAACTTTTCAATTGGCAAATAAGAAAATAAATTATAATTCCATGTGATTTCAAAATTTTAATATGAAAAATCACAAAATCTGATAGAATTATACTTGATTTGAACATTTTCAATTGAATAACAAAATCTTTTGTAATTCTATCTGATTTAACAATTTTGAATTGAAAAATAACAAAATCTGCTGTAAAATACATTTGATTTCAAAATTTTCAATTGACAAATAACAAAATGAAATATAATTCCATTTGATTTCAAATTTAAATATGAAATATCACAAAATCTGATAGAATTATACTTGATTGAAAATGACAAAATCATTTATAATTTTATATGATTTAATAATTTTGAATTGAAAATAATAAAATCTGCTGTAATTACATTTTATTTTAACATTTTCAATTGAGAAATAACAAAATAATATATACTTTAATTTCATTTTAAAATTATAATATGAAAAATATAAAATGTGATAGAATTATACTTGATTTGAAGATTTTCAATTGAAAAATTACAAAATCTATTACATGATTTAAATATATTGAATTGAAAAATAACAAAATCTACTATAATCACATTTGATTTCATATTTTTCAATTGAGAAATAACAAAATGAGATATAATTCCATTTGATTTCAAAATTAAAAATGGATAATCTCAAAATCTGACAGAATTATATTTGATTAGATCATTTTCAATTGAAAAATGACAAAATCTTAATAATTTCTACATGATTTAAACATGGTGAATTGAAAAATAACAAAAACTTTTGTAATTACATTTGATTTCAACATTTTCAATTGACAAATAATCAAATTAGATATAATTCCATTTGATTCCAAAATTTGAATGAAAAAATCTCAAAATCTGATGGAATTATACTTGATTTGAACATTTGCAATTGAAAAATAACAAAATCTTCTATCCTTCTACATGATTTAAACATTTTGAATTGAAAAGTAACAACATCTGCTGTAATTACATTTAATTTCAAATTTTTCGATTGAAAAATAACAAAATGAGGTATAATTTCCCTTGATTTCAAAATTTTAATATGAAAAAACACAAAATCGGATAGAATTATACTTGATTTGATCATTTTCAATTCAAAAACAAAAACTTCTATAATTCTACTTGATTTAATAATTTTGAATTGAAAAATAAAAAAATCTGCTGTAATTCCATTTGATTTCAACATTTAAATATGAAAAATCACTTAATTTGATAGAATTATACTTGATTTGAACAATTTCAATAGAATAATGACAAAATCTTGTATAATTAGAATTATAGATTATGATTTAAACATTTTGAATTGAAAAATAACAAAATCTGCTGTAATTACATTTGAGTTCAGCATTTTCAAGTGAAAATAACAAAATGACATATAATTCCATTTGATTTCAAAATTATAATATGAAAAATAACAAAATCTGATAGAATTATAATTGATTTGAACATTTTCTATTTAAAAATGATAAAATCTATAGATCAATATGATTTAAACATTTTGACTTACTATATGACTAAAGCATTTTGAATTGAAAAATAATAAAATCTGCTGTAATTACATTTCATTTCAAATTTTTCAAATGACAAAATGTAACAACATCTGCTGTAAAATCTGACAAAATGAGATATAATTGCATTTTATTTCAAAATTCAAATATGAAAAATCACAATATCTGATAGAATTATACAAGATTTGAACATGTTCAATTGAAAAATGACAAAATCTTCAATAATTCTACAAGATTTAAAAATTTGCCATAGAAAAATAACAAAATCTGCTGTAATTACATTTCATTTTATCATTGTCATTTGACAAATAACATAATGAGATATAATTCCATTTGGTTTAAAATTGTAATATCATCTAATATAATTATAGCTGATTTGAACATTTTCAATTGAAAAATTTCAAAATTTTTTATAGTTCTACATGATTTAAATATTTTGATTTGAAAAATAAAAAATCTGCTGTAATTACATTTGGTTCAAATTTATCAATTGACAAATGAGAAAATGAGATATAATTGCAGGTGATTTCAAATTGAAATATAAAAATCACAAAATCTAAAATAATTATACTTGATTTGAACATTTTCAATTGAAAAATGAAAAATCTTCGATAAGTCTACATGATTGAAACATTTTGAATTGAAAAAAACAAAATCTGCTGTAAATACATGATTCAAAATGTTTCAATTGATAAATAACAAAAGGTGATTTCATTTAATTTTTTTGAATGTGAGAAAAAATTAAAATTTTAAATTTTATTAAGTTTTGAAATATTTTCAATTGATTAAATGACAAAAATCAACGTGTTTTGATTTAAACTTTTTGAATTGTTAAACAAAGTTGCTAATCAAAATATAAATATTTTCTTTGGAAACATTAGAAAATCAATTTCAAAATTTTAATTGAAAATCTCAAATATACAATCAATCAAAATGTATTGATTTTTAACTAGTTTCATAAGTTTTTACAAAGTGATATTACAAATTTTAAATTTTATTAAGTTTTTGAAATACATAAGGATTTACATGCAAAATCAACGTGTTTTGACTACTTTTCAACGTTAAACAAGCTAGCTTCAAAATTTAACTCTTTGGAAAAAATGAAATTATTGAAAATCAATGAAAAATTGAAAATGATTTAAGTTTCATAAGTTTTTAAAATGTAAATATTTACAAAAAAGAATAATTTTTTTAAGTTTTATTTTTTAAGTTTTGACTTTTAAATTGAAAATAAAAAATCTTTCGGATTTTAATGCAAAATTTGATTTTAACTACTTTTTCAAATTAAACAAGTTTTATTAGTTTTGAAAAATAGATTTAAATTCCATTTTTTGGAAACATTAGAAAATCAAAATGAAATTATTGAAAATCGAAAAAAACAATCAATCAAAATCAATAATTGATTTTAACTAGTTTCATAAGTTTTTACAAAGTGATATTACAAATTTTAAAGTTTTATTAAGTTTTGAAATTGAAAGGATTTACATGCAAAATCAACGTGTTTTGACATTTTTTCAACGTTAAAAAAAAAGCTTCAAAAATATAAATAACTATGAAAATTAGAAAATCAATGAAATTATTGAAAAACGTTATACAATCAATCAAAATGTATTGATTTTAACTAGTGAAATAAGTTTTTTAAACAAAGTGATATTAAAATTTTAAGTTTTATTAAGTTTTGAAATACATAAAGATTTACATGAAAAAATCAACGTGTTTTGACTACTTTTTCAACGTTAAACAAGCTAGCTTCAAAATATAAATAACTCTTTGGAAACATTAGAAAATCAATGAAATTATTGAAAATCGATATACAATCAATCAAAATGTATTGATTTTAATTAGTTTCATAAGTTTTTACAAAGTGATATTGCAAATTTTAAGTTTTATTAAGTTTTGAAATACATAAGGATTTACATGCAAAATCAACGTGTTTTGACTACTTTTTCAACGTTAAACAAGCTAGCTTCAAAATATAAATAACTCTTTGGAAACATTAGAAAATCAATGAAATTATTGAAAATCGATATACAATCAATCAAAATGTATTGATTTTAACTAGTTTCATAAGTTTTTACAAAGTGATATTACAAATTTTAAGTTTTATTAAGTTTTGAAATACATAAGGATTTACATGCAAAATCAACGTGTTTTGACTATTTTTTCAACGTTAAACAAGCTAGCTTCAAAATATAAATAACTCTTTGGAAACATTAGAAAATCAATGAAATTATTGAAAATCGATATACAATCAATCAAAATGTATTGATTTTAACTAGTTTCATAAGTTTTTACAAAGTGATATTACAAATTTTAAGTTTTATTAAGTTTTATTAAGGATTTTGCAAAAAATACTTATTTTTCAACGTTAAACAAGTTTCAAAATATAAAAATCAACATTGTTTTGAAAATCGATATACAATTTTCAAAACGTTAAACTAGTTTCATAAGTTTTTTCAAAAATTTTATAAATAAGATTTCTTTGACTTTTTTTCAACGTTAAACAAGCTAGCTTCAAAATATAAATAACTCTTTGAACATTAGAAAATCAATGAAATTATTGAAAATCGATATACAATCAATCAAAATGTATTGATTTTAACTAGTTTCATAAGTTTTTACAAAGTGATATTACAAATTTTAAGTTTTATTAAGTTTTGAAATACATAAGGATTTTACATGCAAAATCAACGTGTTTTGACTACTTTTTCAACGTTAAACAAGCTAGCTTGAAAAAATATAAATAACTCTTTGGAAACATTAGAAAATCAATGAAATTATTGAAAATCGATATACAATCAATCAAAATGTATTGATTTTAACTAGTTTCATAAGTTTTTACAAAGTGATATTACAAATTTTAAGTTTTATTAAGTTTTGAAATACATAAGGATTTACATGCAAAATCAACGTGTTTTGACTACTTTTTCAACGTTAAACAAGCTAGCTTCAAAATATAAATAACTCTTTGGAAACATTAGAAAATCAATGAAATTATTGAAAATCGATATACAATCAATCAAAATGTATTGATTTTAACTAGTTTCATAAGTTTTTTTACAAAGTGATATTACAAATTTTAAGTTTTATTAAGTTTTGAAATACATAAGGATTTACATGCAAAATCAACGTGTTTTGACTACTTTTTCAACGTTAAACAAGCTAGCTTCAAAATATAAATAACTCTTTGGAAACATTAGAAAATCAATGAAATTATTGAAAATCGATATACAATCAATCAAAATGTATTGATTTTAACTAGTTTCATAAGTTTTTACAAAATGATATTACAAATTTTAAATTTTATTAAGTTTTGAAATACATAAGGTTTTACATGCAAAATCAACGTGTTTTGACTACTTTTTCAACGTTAAACAAAGCTTCAAAATATAAATAAGTTTGGAAACATTAGAAAATCAATGAAATTTTGAAAAATACAATCAATCAAAATGTATTGATTTTTTAGTTTCATAAGTTTTACAAAATATTACAAATTTTAAGTTTTATTAAGTTTTGAAATACATAAGGATTTACATGCAAAATCAACGTGTTTTGACTTTTTCAACGTTAAACAAGCTAGCTTCAAAATATAAATAACTCTTTGGAAACATTAGAAAATCAATGAAATTATTGAAAATCGATATACAATCAATCAAAATGTATTGATTTTAACTAGTTTCATAAGTTTTTACAAAGTGATATTACAAATTTTAAGTTTTATTAAGTTTTGAAATACATAAGGATTTACATGCAAAATCAACGTGTTTTGACTACTTTTTCAACGTTAAACAAGCTAGCTTCAAAATATAAATAACTCTTTGGAAACATTAGAAAATCAATGAAATTATTGAAAATCGATATACAATCAATCAAAATGTATTGATTTTAACTAGTTTCATAAGTTTTTACAAAGTGATATTACAAATTTTAAGTTTTATTAAGTTTTGAAATACATAAGGATTTACATGCAAAATCAACGTGTTTTGACTACTTTTTCAACGTTAAACAAGCTAGCTTCAAAATATAAATAACTCTTTGGAAACATTAGAAAATCAATGAAATTATTGAAAATCGATATACAATCAATCAAAATGTATTGATTTTAACTAGTTTCATAAGTTTTTACAAAGTGATATTACAAATTTTAAGTTTTATTAAGTTTTGAAATACATAAGGATTTACATGCAAAATCAACGTGTTTTGACTACTTTTTCAACGTTAAACAAGCTAGCTTCAAAATATAAATAACTCTTTGGAAACATTAGAAAATCAATGAAATTATTGAAAATCGATATACAATCAATCAAAATGTATTGATTTTAACTAGTTTCATAAGTTTTTACAAAGTGATATTACAAATTTTAAGTTTTATTAAGTTTTGAAATACATAAGGATTTACATGCAAAATCAACGTGTTTTGACTACTTTTTTCAACGTTAAACAAGCTAGCTTCAAAATATAAATAACTCTTTGGAAACATTAGAAAATCAATGAAATTATTGAAAATCGATATACAATCAATCAAAATGTATTGATTTTAATTAGTTTCATAAGTTTTTGATATTACAAATTTTAAGTTTTATTAAGTTTTGAAATACATAAGGATTTTATGCAAAATCAACGTGTTTTGACTACTTTTTTCAACGTTAAATTAGCTTCAAAATATAAATAACTTTTGGAAACATTAGAAAATCAATGAAATTATTGAAAATCGATATACAATCAATCAAAATGTATTGATTTTAACTAGTTTCATAAGTTTTTACAAAGTGATATTACAAATTTTAAGTTTTATTAAGTTTTGAAATACATAAGGATTTACATGCAAAATCAACGTGTTTTGACTACTTTTTCAACGTTAAACAAGCTAGCTTCAAAATATAAATAACTCTTTGGAAACATTAGAAAATCAATGAAATTATTGAAAATCGATATACAATCAATCAATCAAAAATGTATTGATTTTAACTAGTTTCATAAGTTTTTACAAAGTGATATTACAAATTTTAAGTTTTATTAAGTTTTGAAATACATAAGGATTTACATGCAAAATCAACGTGTTTTGACTACTTTTTCAACGTTAAACAAGCTAGCTTCAAAATATAAATAACTCTTTGGAAACATTAGAAAATCAATGAAATTATTGAAAATCGATATACAATCAATCAAAATGTATTGATTTTTAACTAGTTTCATAAGTTTTTACAAAGTGATATTACAAATTTTAAGTTTTATTAAGTTTTGAAATACATAAGGATTTACATGCAAAATCAACGTGTTTTGACTACTTTTTCAACGTTAAACAAGCTAGCTTCAAAATATAAATAACTCTTTGGAAACATTAGAAAATCAATGAAATTATTGAAAATCGATATACAATCAATCAAAAATTGATTTTATTGATTTTAACTAGTTTCATAAGTTTTTACAAAGTGATATTACAAATTTTAAGTTTTATTAAGTTTTGAAATACATAAGGATTTTTACATGCAAAATCAACGTGTTTTGACTACTTTTTCAACGTTAAACAAGCTAGCTTCAAAATATAAATAACTCTTTGGAAACATTAGAAAATCAATGAAATTATTGAAAATCGATATACAATCAATCAAAATGTATTGATTTTAACTAGTTTCATAAGTTTTTACAAAGTGATATTACAAATTTTAAGTTTTATTAAGTTTTGAAATACATAAGGATTTACATGCAAAATCAACGTGTTTTGACTACTTTTTCAACGTTAAACAAGCTAGCTTCAAAATATAAATAACTCTTTGGAAACATTAGAAAATCAATGAAATTATTGAAAATCGATATACAATCAATCAAAATGTATTGATTTTAACTAGTTTCATAAGTTTTACAAAGTGATATTTTTTTATTAAATAAGGATTTTGCAAAATATTACAAATTTTTTTTATTAAGAAACATTTTGAAAATTGAAAACATACAATCAATCAAAATGTGTTTTGATTTTAACGTTAAATGCAAAAATTTTTCAACGTGAAATATTAAAATTTTGTTTTTTTAACTAGTTTTGAAAGTTTTTACAAAGTGATATTACAAATTTTAAGTTTTATTAAGCAAAATACAAAGGATTTTGCAAAATCAACACTACTTTTTCAACGTTAAACAAGCTAGCTTCAAAATATAAATAACTCTTTGGAAACATTAGAAAATCAATGAAATTATTGAAAATCGATATACAATCAATCAAAATGTATTGATTTTAACTAGTTTCATAAGTTTTTACAAAGTGATATTACAAATTTTAAGTTTTATTAAGTTTTGAAATACATAAGGATTTACATGCAAAATCAACGTGTTTTGACTACTTTTTCAACGTTAAACAAGCTAGCTTCAAAATATAAATAACTCTTTGGAAACATTAGAAAATCAATGAAATTATTGAAAATCGATATACAATCAATCAAAATGTATTGATTTTAACTAGTTTCATAAGTTTTTACAAAGTGATATTACAAATTTTAAGTTTTATTAAGTTTTGAAATACATAAGGATTTACATGCAAAATCAACGTGTTTTGACTACTTTTTCAACGTTAAACAAGCTAGCTTCAAAATATAAATAACTCTTTGGAAACATTAGAAAATCAATGAAATTATTGAAAATCGATATACAATCAATCAAAATGTATTGATTTTAACTAGTTTCATAAGTTTTTACAAAGTGATATTACAAATTTTAAGTTTTATTAAGTTTTTTGAAATACATAAGGATTTACATGCAAAATCAACGTGTTTTGACTACTTTTTCAACGTTAAACAAGCTAGCTTCAAAATATAAATAACTCTTTGGAAACATTAGAAAATCAAT
Organism: Acanthosepion pharaonis; assembly: GCA_903632075.3. Taxonomy (NCBI): domain Eukaryota; kingdom Metazoa; phylum Mollusca; class Cephalopoda; order Sepiida; family Sepiidae; genus Acanthosepion; species Acanthosepion pharaonis. Next base: position 65,747 of record CAHIKZ030003534.1, read on the forward strand.
GAAATTATTGAAAATCGATATACAATCAATCAAAATGTATTGATTTTAACTAGTTTCATAAGTTTTTACAAAGTGATATTACAAATTTTAAGTTTTATTAAGTTTTGAAATACATAAGGATTTACATGCAAAATCAACGTGTTTTGACTACTTTTTCAACGTTAAACAAGCTAGCTTCAAAATATAAATAACTCTTTGGAAACATTAGAAAATCAATGAAATTATTGAAAATCGATATACAATCAATCAAAATGTATTGATTTTAACTAGTTTCATAAGTTTTTACAAAGTGATATTACAAATTTTTAAGTTTTATTAAGTTTTGAAATACATAAGGATTTACATGCAAAATCAACGTGTTTTGACTACTTTTCAACGTTAAACAAGCTAGCTTCAAAATATAAATAACTCTTTGGAAACATTAGAAAATCAATGAAATTATTGAAAATCGATATACAATCAATCAAAAATGTATTGATTTTAACTAGTTTCATAAGTTTTTACAAAGTGATATTACAAATTTTAAGTTTTATTAAGTTTTGAAATACATAAGGATTTACATGCAAAATCAACGTGTTTTGACTACTTTTTCAACGTTAAACAAGCTAGCTTCAAAATATAAATAACTCTTTGGAAACATTAGAAAATCAATGAAATTATTGAAAATCGATATACAATCAATCAAAATGTATTGATTTTAACTAGTTTCATAAGTTTTTACAAAGTGATATTACAAATTTTAAGTTTTATTAAGTTTTGAAATACATAAGGATTTACATGCAAAATCAACGTGTTTTGACTACTTTTTCAACGTTAAACAAGCTAGCTTCAAAATATAAATAACTCTTTGGAAACATTAGAAAATCAATGAAATTATTGAAAATCGATATACAATCAATCAAAATGTATTGATTTTAACTAGTTTCATAAGTTTTTACAAAGTGATATTACAAATTTTAAGTTTTATTAAGTTTTGAAATACATAAGGATTTACATGCAAAATCAACGTGTTTTGACTACTTTTTCAACGTTAAACAAGCTAGCTTCAAAATATAAATAACTCTTTGGAAACATTAGAAAATCAATGAAATTATTGAAAATCGATATACAATCAATCAAAATGTATTGATTTTAACTAGTTTCATAAGTTTTTACAAAGTGATATTACAAATTTTAAGTTTTATTAAGTTTTGAAATACATAAGGATTTACATGCAAAATCAACGTGTTTTGACTACTTTTTCAACGTTAAACAAGCTAGCTTCAAAATATAAATAACTCTTTGGAAACATTAGAAAATCAATGAAATTATTGAAAATCGATATACAATCAATCAAAATGTATTGATTTTAACTAGTTTCATAAGTTTTTACAAAGTGATATTACAAATTTTAAGTTTTATTAAGTTTTGAAATACATAAGGATTTACATGCAAAATCAACGTGTTTTGACTACTTTTTCAACGTTAAACAAGCTAGCTTCAAAATATAAATAACTCTTTGGAAACATTAGAAAATCAATGAAATTATTGAAAATCGATATACAATCAATCAAAATGTATTGATTTTAACTAGTTTCATAAGTTTTTACAAAGTGATATTACAAATTTTAAGTTTTATTAAGTTTTGAAATACATAAGGATTTACATGCAAAATCAACGTGTTTTGACTACTTTTTCAACGTTAAACAAGCTAGCTTCAAAATATAAATAACTCTTTGGAAACATTAGAAAATCAATGAAATTATTGAAAATCGATATACAATCAATCAAAATGTATTGATTTTAACTAGTTTCATAAGTTTTTACAAAGTGATATTACAAATTTTAAGTTTTATTAAGTTTTGAAATACATAAGGATTTACATGCAAAATCAACGTGTTTTGACTACTTTTTCAACGTTAAACAAGCTAGCTTCAAAATATAAATAACTCTTTGGAAACATTAGAAAATCAATGAAATTATTGAAAATCGATATACAATCAATCAAAATGTATTGATTTTAACTAGTTTCAAAGTTTTTACAAAGTGATATTACAAATTTTAAGTTTTATTAAGTTTTGAAATACATAGATTTACATGCAAAATCAACGTGTTTTGACTACTTTTTCAACGTTAAACAAGCTAGCTTCAAAATATAAATAACTCTTTGGAAACATTAGAAAATCAATGAAATTATTGAAAATCGATATACAATCAATCAAAATGTATTGATTTTAACTAGTTTCATAAGTTTTTACAAAGTGATATTACAAATTTTAAGTTTTATTAAGTTTTGAAATACATAAGGATTTACATGCAAAATCAACGTGTTTTGACTACTTTTTCAACGTTAAACAAGCTAGCTTCAAAATATAAATAACTCTTTGGAAACATTAGAAAATCAATGAAATTATTGAAAATCGATATACAATCAATCAAAATGTATTGATTTTAACTAGTTTCATAAGTTTTTACAAAGTGATATTACAAATTTTAAGTTTTATTAAGTTTTGAAATACATAAGGATTTACATGCAAAATCAACGTGTTTTGACTACTTTTTCAACGTTAAACAAGCTAGCTTCAAAATATAAATAACTCTTTGGAAACATTAGAAAATCAATGAAATTATTGAAAATCGATATACAATCAATCAAAATGTATTGATTTTAACTAGTTTCATAAGTTTTTACAAAGTGATATTACAAATTTTAAGTTTTATTAAGTTTTGAAATACATTTACATGCAAAATCAACGTTTTTTGACTACTTTTTCAACGTTAAACAAGCTAGCTTCAAAATATAAATAACTCTTTGGAAACATTAGAAAATCAATGAAATTATTGAAAATCGATATACAATCAATCAAAATGTATTGATTTTAACTAGTTTCATAAGTTTTTACAAAGTGATATTACAAATTTTAAGTTTTATTAAGTTTTGAAATACATAAGGATTTTGCAAAATCAATGCAAAAAAATCAAAACGTGTTTTGACTACTTTTCAACGTTAAACAAGCTAGCTTCAAAAAATAAATAACTTTGGAAACATTAGAAAATCAATGAAATTATTGAAAATCGATATACAATCAATCAAAATGTATTGATTTTAACTAGTTTCATAAGTTTTTACAAAGTGATATTACAAATTTTAAGTTTTATTAAGTTTTGAAATACATAAGGATTTACATGCAAAATCAACGTGTTTTGACTACTTTTTCAACGTTAAACAAGCTAGCTTCAAAATATAAATAACTCTTTGGAAACATTAGAAAATCAATGAAATTATTGAAAATCGATATACAATCAATCAAAATGTATTGATTTTAACTAGTTTCATAAGTTTTTACAAAGTGATATTACAAATTTTAAGTTTTATTAAGTTTTGAAATACATAAGGATTTACATGCAAAATCAACGTGTTTTGACTACTTTTTCAACGTTAAACAAGCTAGCTTCAAAATATAAATAACTCTTTGGAAACATTAGAAAATCAATGAAATTATTGAAAATCGATATACAATCAATCAAAATGTATTGATTTTAACTAGTTTCATAAGTTTTTACAAAGTGATATTACAAATTTTAAGTTTTATTAAGTTTTGAAATACATAAGGATTTACATGCAAAATCAACGTGTTTTGACTACTTTTTCAACGTTAAACAAGCTAGCTTCAAAATATAAATAACTCTTTGGAAACATTAGAAAATCAATGAAATTATTGAAAATCGATATACAATCAATCAAAATGTATTGATTTTAACTAGTTTCATAAGTTTTTACAAAGTGATATTACAAATTTTAAGTTTTATTAAGTTTTGAAATACATAAGGTTTTTACATGCAAAATCAACGTGTTTTGACTACTTTTTCAACGTTAAACAAGCTAGCTTCAAAATATAAATAACTCTTTGGAAACATTAGAAAATCAATGAAATTATTGAAAATCGATATACAATCAATCAAAATGTATTGATTTTAACTAGTTTCATAAGTTTTTACAAGTGATATTACAAATTTTAAGTTTTATTAAGTTTTGAAATACATAAGGATTTACATGCAAAATCAACGTGTTTTGACTACTTTTTCAACGTTAAACAAGCTAGCTTCAAAATATAAATAACTCTTTGGAAACATTAGAAAATCAATGAAATTATTGAAAATCGATATACAATCAATCAAAATGTATTGATTTTAACTAGTTTCATAAGTTTTTTTTACAAAGTGATATTACAAATTTTAAGTTTTATTAAGTTTTGAAAATAGAAAACATGAAAATCGGATTTACATGCAAAATCAACGTGTTTTGACTACTTTTTCAACGTTAAACAAGCTAGCTTCAAAATATAAATAACTCTTTGGAAACATTAGAAAATCAATGAAATTATTGAAAATCGATATACAATCAATCAAAATGTATTGATTTTAACTAGTTTCATAAGTTTTTACAAAGTGATATTACAAATTTTAAGTTTTATTAAGTTTTGAAATACATAAGGATTTACATGCAAAATCAACGTGTTTTGACTACTTTTTCAACGTTAAACAAGCTAGCTTCAAAATATAAATAACTCTTTGGAAACATTAGAAAATCAATGAAATTATTGAAAATCGATATACAATCAATCAAAATGTATTGATTTTAACTAGTTTCATAAGTTTTTACAAAGTGATATTACAAATTTTAAGTTTTATTAAGTTTTGAAATACATAAGGATTTACATGCAAAATCAACGTGTTTTGACTACTTTTTCAACGTTAAACAAGCTAGCTTCAAAATATAAATAACTCTTTGGAAACATTAGAAAATCAATGAAATTATTGAAAATCGATATACAATCAATCAAAATGTATTGATTTTAACTAGTTTCATAAGTTTTTACAAAGTGATATTACAAATTTTAAGTTTTATTAAGTTTTGAAATACATAAGGATTTACATGCAAAATCAACGTGTTTTGACTACTTTTTCAACGTTAAACAAGCTAGCTTCAAAATATAAATAACTCTTTGGAAACATTAGAAAATCAATGAAATTATTGAAAATCGATATACAATCAATCAAAATGTATTGATTTTAACTAGTTTCATAAGTTTTTACAAAGTGATATTACAAATTTTAAGTTTTATTAAGTTTTGAAATACATAAGGATTTACATGCAAAATCAACGTGTTTTGACTACTTTTTCAACGTTAAACAAGCTAGCTTCAAAATATAAATAACTCTTTGGAAACATTAGAAAATCAATGAAATTATTGAAAATCGATATACAATCAATCAAAATGTATTGATTTTAACTAGTTTCATAAGTTTTTACAAAGTGATATTACAAATTTTAAGTTTTATTAAGTTTTGAAATACATAAGGATTTACATGCAAAATCAACGTGTTTTGACTACTTTTTCAACGTTAAACAAGCTAGCTTCAAAATATAAATAACTCTTTGGAAACATTAGAAAATCAATGAAATTATTGAAAATCAACCAAAATGTATTGATTTTAACTAGTTTCATAAGTTTTTACAAAGTGATATTACAAATTTTAAGTTTTATTAAGTTTTGAAATACATAAGGATTTACATGCAAAATCAACGTGTTTTGACTACTTTTTCAACGTTAAACAAGCTAGCTTCAAAATATAAATAACTCTTTGGAAACATTAGAAAATCAATGAAATTATTGAAAATCGATATACAATCAATCAAAATGTATTGATTTTAACTAGTTTCATAAGTTTTTACAAAGTGATATTACAAATTTTAAGTTTTATTAAGTTTTGAAATACATAAGGATTTACATGCAAAATCAACGTGTTTTGACTACTTTTTTCAACGTTAAACAAGCTAGCTTCAAAATATAAATAACTCTTTGGAAACATTAGAAAATCAATGAAATTATTGAAAATCGATATACAATCAATCAAAATGTATTGATTTTAACTAGTTTCATAAGTTTTTACAAAGTGATATTACAAATTTTAAGTTTTATTAAGTTTTGAAATACATAAGGATTTACATGCAAAATCAACGTGTTTTGACTACATAAGTTTTTTTTCAACGTTAAACAAGCTAGCTTCAAAATATAAATAACTCTTTGGAAACATTAGAAAATCAATGAAATTATTGAAAATCGATATACAATCAATCAAAATGTATTGATTTTAACTAGTTTCATAAGTTTTTACAAAGTGATATTACAAATTTTAAGTTTTATTAAGTTTTGAAATACATAAGGATTTACATGCAAAATCAACGTGTTTTGACTACTTTTTCAACGTTAAACAAGCTAGCTTCAAAATATAAATAACTCTTTGGAAACATTAGAAAATCAATGAAATTATTGAAAATCGATATACAATCAATCAAAATGTATTGATTTTAACTAGTTTCATAATTTTTTTTACAAAGTGATATTACAAATTTTAAGTTTTATTAAGTTTTGAAATACATAAGGATTTACATGCAAAATCAACGTGTTTTGACTACTTTTTCAACGTTAAACAAGCTAGCTTCAAAATATAAATAACTCTTTGGAAACATTAGAAAATCAATGAAATTATTGAAAATCGATATACAATCAATCAAAATGTATTGATTTTAACTAGTTTCATAAGTTTTTACAAAGTGATATTACAAATTTTAAGTTTTATTAAGTTTTGAAATACATAAGGATTTACATGCAAAATCAACGTGTTTTGACTACTTTTTCAACGTTAAACAAGCTAGCTTCAAAATATAAATAACTCTTTGGAAACATTAGAAAATCAATGAAATTATTGAAAATCGATATACAATCAATCAAAATGTATTGATTTTAACTAGTTTCATAAGTTTTTACAAAGTGATATTACAAATTTTAAGTTTTATTAAGTTTTGAAATACACGAGGATTTACATGCAAAATCAACGTGTTTTGACTACTTTTTCAACGTTAAACAAGCTAGCTTCAAAATATAAATAACTCTTTGGAAACATTAGAAAATCAATGAAATTATTGAAAATCGATATACAATCAATCAAAATGTATTGATTTTAACTAGTTTCATAAGTTTTTACAAAGTGATATTACAAATTTTAAGTTTTATTAAGTTTTGAAATACATAAGGATTTACATGCAAAATCAACGTGTTTTGACTACTTTTTCAACGTTAAACAAGCTAGCTTCAAAATATAAATAACTCTTTGGAAACATTAGAAAATCAATGAAATTATTGAAAATCGATATACAATCAATCAAAATGTATTGATTTTAACTAGTTTCATAAGTTTTTACAAAGTGATATTACAAATTTTAAGTTTTATTAAGTTTTGAAATACATAAGGATTTACATGCAAAATCAACGTGTTTTGACTACTTTTTCAACGTTAAACAAGCTAGCTTCAAAATATAAATAACTCTTTGGAAACATTAGAAAATCAATGAAATTATTGAAAATCGATATACAATCAATCAAAATGTATTGATTTTAACTAGTTTCATAAGTTTTTACAAAGTGATATTACAAATTTTAAGTTTTATTAAGTTTTGAAATACATAAGGATTTACATGCAAAATCAACGTGTTTTGACTACTTTTTCAACGTTAAACAAGCTAGCTTCAAAATATAAATAACTCTTTGGAAACATTAGAAAATCAATGAAATTATTGAAAATCGATATACAATCAATCAAAATGTATTGATTTTAACTAGTTTCATAAGTTTTTACAAAGTGATATTACAAATTTTAAGTTTTATTAAGTTTTGAAATACATAAGGATTTATGCAAAATCAACGTGTTTTGACTACTTTTTCAACGTTAAACAAGCTTTCAAAATATAAATAACTCTTTGGAATTTATTGAAAATCGATATGCAAAATCAACGTGTTTTGAATTTTTGATTTTCAACGATTTACATGCAAAATCAACGTGTTTTGACTACTTTTTCAACGTTAAACAAGCTAGCTTCAAAATATAAATAACTCTTTGGAAACATTAGAAAATCAATGAAATTATTGAAAATCGATATACAATCAATCAAAATGTATTGATTTTAACTAGTTTCATAAGTTTTTACAAAGTGATATTACAAATTTTAAGTTTTATTAAGTTTTGAAATACATAAGGATTTACATGCAAAATCAACGTGTTTTGACTACTTTTTCAACGTTAAACAAGCTAGCTTCAAAATATAAATAACTCTTTGGAAACATTAGAAAATCAATGAAATTATTGAAAATCGATATACAATCAATCAAAATGTATTGATTTTAACTAGTTTCATAAGTTTTTACAAAGTGATATTACAAATTTTAAGTTTTATTAAGTTTTGAAATACATAAGGATTTACATGCAAAATCAACGTGTTTTGACTACTTTTTCAACGTTAAACAAGCTAGCTTCAAAATATAAATAACTCTTTTGGAAACATTAGAAAATCAATGAAATTATTGAAAATCGATATACAATCAATCAAAATGTATTGATTTTAACTAGTTTCATAAGTTTTTACAAAGTGATATTACAAATTTTAAGTTTTATTAAGTTTTGAAAAATTAAGGATTTACATGCAAAATCAACGTGTTTTGACTACTTTTTCAACGTTAAACAAGCTAGCTTCAAAATATAAATAACTCTTTGGAAACATTAGAAAATCAATGAAATTATTGAAAATCGATATACAATCAATCAAAATGTATTGATTTTAACTAGTTTCATAAGTTTTTACAAAGTGATATTACAAATTTTAAGTTTTATTAAGTTTTGAAATACATAAGGATTTACATGCAAAATCAACGTGTTTTGACTACTTTTTCAACGTTAAACAAGCTAGCTTCAAAATATAAATAACTCTTTGGAAACATTAGAAAATCAATGAAATTATTGAAAATCAACCAAAATGTATTGATTTTAACTAGTTTCATAAGTTTTTACAAAGTGATATTACAAATTTTAAGTTTTATTAAGTTTTGAAATACATAAGGATTTACATGCAAAATCAACGTGTTTTGACTACTTTTTCAACGTTAAACAAGCTAGCTTCAAAATATAAATAACTCTTTGGAAACATTAGAAAATCAATGAAATTATTGAAAATCGATATACAATCAATCAAAATGTATTGATTTTAACTAGTTTCATAAGTTTTTACAAAGTGATATTACAAATTTTAAGTTTTATTAAGTTTTGAAATACATAAGGATTTACATGCAAAATCAACGTGTTTTGACTACTTTTTCAACGTTAAACAAGCTAGCTTCAAAATATAAATAACTCTTTGGAAACATTAGAAAATCAATGAAATTATTGAAAATCGATATACAATCAATCAAAATGTATTGATTTTAACTAGTTTCATAAGTTTTTACAAAGTGATATTACAAATTTTAAGTTTTATTAAGTTTTGAAATACATAAGGATTTTACATGCAAAATCAACGTGTTTTGACTACTTTTTCAACGTTAAACAAGCTAGCTTCAAAATATAAAATAACTTTGGAAACATTAGAAAATCAATGAAATTATTGAAAATCGATATACAATCAATCAAAATGTATTGATTTTAACTAGTTTCATAAGTTTTTACAAAGTGATATTACAAATTTTAAGTTTTATTAAGTTTTGAAATACATAAGGATTTACATGCAAAATCAACGTGTTTTGACTACTTTTTCAACGTTAAACAAGCTAGCTTCAAAATATAAATAACTCTTTGGAAACATTAGAAAATCAATGAAATTATTGAAAATCGATATACAATCAATCAAAATGTATTGATTTTAACTAGTTTCATAAGTTTTTTTTTACAAAGTGATATTACAAATTTTAAGTTTTATTAAGTTTTGAAATACATAAGGATTTACATGCAAAATCAACGTGTTTTGACTACTTTTTCAACGTTAAACAAGCTAGCTTCAAAATATAAATAACTCTTTGGAAACATTAGAAAATCAATGAAATTATTGAAAATCGATATACAATCAATCAAAATGTATTGATTTTAACTAGTTTCATAAGTTTTTACAAAGTGATATTACAAATTTTAAGTTTTTATAAGTTTTGAAATACATAAGGATTTACATGCAAAATCAACGTGTTTTGACTACTTTTTCAACGTTAAACAAGCTAGCTTCAAAATATAAATAACTCTTTGGAAACATTAGAAAATCAATGAAATTATTGAAAATCGATATACAATCAATCAAAATGTATTGATTTTAACTAGTTTCATAAGTTTTTACAAAGTGATATTACAAATTTTAAGTTTTATTAAGTTTTGAAATACATAAGGATTTACATGCAAAATCAACGTGTTTTGACTACTTTTTCAACGTTAAACAAGCTAGCTTCAAAATATAAATAACTCTTTGGAAACATTAGAAAATCAATGAAATTATTGAAAATCGATATACAATCAATCAAAATGTATTGATTTTAACTAGTTTCATAAGTTTTTACAAAGTGATATTACAAATTTTAAGTTTTATTAAGTTTTGAAATACATAAGGATTTACATGCAAAATCAACGTGTTTTGACTACTTTTTCAACGTTAAACAAGCTAGCTTCAAAATATAAATAACTCTTTGGAAACATTAGAAAATCAATGAAATTATTGAAAATCGATATACAATCAATCAAAATGTATTGATTTTAACTAGTTTCATAAGTTTTTACAAAGTGATATTACAAATTTTAAGTTTTATTAAGTTTTGAAATACATAAGGATTTACATGCAAAATCAACGTGTTTTGACTACTTTTTCAACGTTAAACAAGCTAGCTTCAAAATATAAATAACTCTTTGGAAACATTAGAAAATCAATGAAATTATTGAAAATCGATATACAATCAATCAAAATGTATTGATTTTAACTAGTTTCATAAGTTTTTACAAAGTGATATTACAAATTTTAAGTTTTATTAAGTTTTGAAATACATAAGGATTTACATGCAAAATCAACGTGTTTTGACTACTTTTTCAACGTTAAACAAGCTAGCTTCAAAATATAAATAACTCTTTGGAAACATTAGAAAATCAATGAAATTATTGAAAATCGATATACAATCAATCAAAATGTATTGATTTTAACTAGTTTCAAGTTTTTACAAAGTGATATTACAAATTTTAAGTTTTATTAAGTTTTGAAATACATAAGGATTTACATGCAAAATCAACGTGTTTTGACTACTTTTTCAACGTTAAACAAGCTAGCTTCAAAAAATATAAATAACTCTTTGGAAACATTAGAAAATCAATGAAATTATTGAAAATCGATATACAATCAATCAAAATGTATTGATTTTAACTAGTTTCATAAGTTTTTACAAAGTGATATTACAAATTTTAAGTTTTATTAAGTTTTGAAATACATAAGGATTTACATGCAAAATCAACGTGTTTTGACTACTTTTTCAACGTTAAACAAGCTAGCTTCAAAATATAAATAACTCTTTGGAAACATTAGAAAATCAATGAAATTATTGAAAATCGATATACAATCAATCAAAATGTATTGATTTTAACTAGTTTCATAAGTTTTTACAAAGTGATATTACAAATTTTAAGTTTTATTAAGTTTTGAAATACATAAGGATTTACATGCAAAATCAACGTGTTTTGACTACATTTTTTTCAACGTTAAACAAGCTAGCTTCAAAATATAAATAACTCTTTGGAAACATTAGAAAATCAATGAAATTATTGAAAATCGATATACAATCAATCAAAATGTATTGATTTTAACTAGTTTCATAAGTTTTTACAAAGTGATATTACAAATTTTAAGTTTTATTAAGTTTTGAAATACATAAGGTTTTACATGCAAAATCAACGTGTTTTGACTACTTTTTCAACGTTAAACAAGCTTGCTTCAAAATATAAATAACTCTTTGGAAACATTAGAAAATCAATGAAATTATTGAAAATCGATATACAATCAATCAAAATGTATTGATTTTAACTAGTTTCATAAGTTTTTTACAAATAATTTTTTACAAAGTTTTGATATTACAAATTTTAAGTTTTATTAAGTTTGGAAGTTTTGAAAATACATAAGGATTTACATGCAAAATCAACGTGTTTTGACTACTTTTTCAACGTTAAACAAGCTAAGCTTCAAAATATAAATAACTCTTTGGAAACATTAGAAAATCAATGAAATTATTGAAAATCGATATACAATCAATCAAAATGTATTGATTTTAACTAGTTTCATAAGTTTTTACAAAGTGATATTACAAATTTTAAGTTTTATTAAGTTTTGAAATACATAAGGATTTACATGCAAAATCAACGTGTTTTGACTACTTTTTCAACGTTAAACAAGCTAGCTTCAAAATATAAATAACTCTTTGGAAACATTAGAAAATCAATGAAATTATTGAAAATCGATATACAATCAATCAAAATGTATTGATTTTAACTAGTTTCATAAGTTTTTACAAAGTGATATTACAAATTTTAAGTTTTATTAAGTTTTGAAATACATAAGGATTTACATGCAAAATCAACGTGTTTTGACTACTTTTTCAACGTTAAACAAGCTAGCTTCAAAATATAAATAACTCTTTGGAAACATTAGAAAATCAATGAAATTATTGAAAATCGATATACAATCAATCAAAATGTATTGATTTTAACTAGTTTCATAAGTTTTTACAAAGTGATATTACAAATTTTAAGTTTTATTAAGTTTTGAAATACATAAGGATTTACATGCAAAATCAACGTGTTTTGACTACTTTTTCAACGTTAAACAAGCTAGCTTCAAAATATAAATAACTCTTTGGAAACATTAGAAAATCAATGAAATTATTGAAAATCGATATACAATCAATCAAAATGTATTGATTTTAACTAGTTTCATAACAAATTTTTTTTACAAAGTTTTGATATTACAAATTTTAAGTTTTATTAAGTTTTGAAATACATAAGGATTTACATGCAAAATCAACGTGTTTTGACTACTTTTTCAACGTTAAACAATGCAAAATCAACGTGTTTTAGCTTCAAAATATAAATAACTCTTTGGAAACATTAGAAAACATTGAAAATCGATATACAATCAATCAAAAAATTTCTAATAAGTTTTTACAAAAATTACAAATTTTGTTTTATTAAAAATCGATTTATACAAAATCAATCGTTAAACAAAAATGTATTGATTTTAACTAGTTCAACGTGTTTTGACTACTTTTTTCAACGTTAAACAAGCTAGCTTCAAAATATAAATAACTCTTTGGAAACATTCAATGAAATTATTGAAAATCGAAAGTTTTTTACAAAGTGATATTACAAATTTTAAGTTTTATTAAGTTTTGAAATACATAAGGATTTACATGCAAAATCAACGTGTTTTGACTACTTTTTCAACGTTAAACAAGCTAGCTTCAAAATATAAATAACTCTTTGGAAACATTAGAAAATCAATGAAATTATTGAAAATCGATATACAATCAATCAAAATGTATTGATTTTAACTAGTTTCATAAGTTTTTACAAAGTGATATTACAAATTTTAAGTTTTATTAAGTTTTGAAATACATAAGGATTTACATGCAAAATCAACGTGTTTTGACTACTTTTTTCAACGTTAAACAAGCTAGCTTCAAAATATAAATAACTCTTTGGAAACATTAGAAAATCATGAAATTATTGAAAATCGATATACAATCAATCAAAATGTATTGATTTTAACTAGTTTCATAAGTTTTTACAAAGTGATATTACAAATTTTAAGTTTTATTAAGTTTTGAAATACATAAGGATTTACATGCAAAATCAACGTGTTTTGACTACTTTTTTCAACGTTAAACAAGCTAGCTTCAAAATATAAATCTCTTTTCTTTGGAAACATTAGAAAATCAATGAAATTATTGAAAATCGATATACAATCAATCAAAATGTATTGATTTTAACTAGTTTCATAAGTTTTTACAAAGTGATATTACAAATTTTAAGTTTTATTAAGTTTTGAAATACATAAGGATTTACATGCAAAATCAACGTGTTTTGACTACTTTTTCAACGTTAAACAAGCTAGCTTCAAAATATAAATAACTCTTTGGAAACATTAGAAAATCAATGAAATTATTGAAAATCGATATACAATCAATCAAAATGTATTGATTTTAACTAGTTTCATAAGTTTTTACAAAGTGATATTACAAATTTTAAGTTTTATTAAGTTTTGAAATACATAAGGATTTACATGCAAAATCAACGTGTTTTGACTACTTTTTCAACGTTAAACAAGCTAGCTTCAAAATATAAATAACTCTTTGGAAACATTAGAAAATCAATGAAATTATTGAAAATCGATATACAATCAATCAAAATGTATTGATTTTAACTAGTTTCATAAGTTTTTACAAAGTGATATTACAAATTTTAAGTTTTATTAAGTTTTGAAATACATAAGGATTTACATGCAAAATCAACGTGTTTTGACTACTTTTTCAACGTTCTTTCGAAACATTAGAAAATCAATGAAATTATTGAAAATCGATATACAATCAATCAAAATGTATTGATTTTAACTAGTTTCATAAGTTTTTACAAAGTGATATTACAAATTTTAAGTTTTATTAAGTTTTGAAATACATAAGGATTTACATGCAAAATCAACGTGTTTTGACTACTTTTTCAACGTTAAACAAGCTAGCTTCAAAATATAAATAACTCTTTGGAAACATTAGAAAATCAATGAAATTATTGAAAATCGATATACAATCAATCAAAATGTATTGATTTTAACTAGTTTCATAAGTTTTTTACAAAGTGATATTACAAATTTTAAGTTTTATTAAGTTTTGAAATACATAAGGATTTACATGCAAAATCAACGTGTTTTGACTACTTTTTCAACGTTAAACAAGCTAGCTTCAAAATATAAATAACTCTTTGGAAACATTAGAAAATCAATGAAATTATTGAAAATCGATATACAATCAATCAAAATGTATTGATTTTAACTAGTTTCATAAGTTTTTTACAAAGTGATATTACAAATTTTAAGTTTTATTAAGTTTTGAAATACATAAGGATTTACATGCAAAATCAACGTGTTTTGACTACTTTTTCAACGTTAAACAAGCTAGCTTCAAAATATAAATAACTCTTTGGAAACATTAGAAAATCAATGAAATTATTGAAAATCGATATACAATCAATCAAAATGTATTGATTTTAACTAGTTTCATAAGTTTTTACAAAGTGATATTACAAATTTTAAGTTTTATTAAGTTTTGAAATACATAAGGATTTACATGCAAAATCAACGTGTTTTGACTACTTTTTCAACGTTAAACAAGCTAGCTTCAAAATATAAATAACTCTTTGGAAACATTAGAAAATCAATGAAATTATTGAAAATCGATATACAATCAATCAAAATGTATTGATTTTAACTAGTTTCATAAGTTTTTACAAAGTGATATTACAAATTTTAAGTTTTATTAAGTTTTGAAATACATAAGGATTTACATGCAAAATCAACGTGTTTTGACTACTTTTTCAACGTTAAACAAGCTAGCTTCAAAATATAAATAACTCTTTGGAAACATTAGAAAAAATGAAATTATTGAAAATCGATATACAATCAATCAAAATGTATTGATTTTAACTAGTTTCATAAGTTTTTTTAAAGTGATATTACAAATTTTAAGTTTTATTAAGTTTTGAAAAATACAAGGATTTACATGCAAAATCAACGTGTGTTTTGACTACTTTTTCAACGTTAAACAAGCTAGCTTCAAAATATAAATAACTCTTTGGAAACATTAGAAAATCAATGAAATTATTGAAAATCGATATACAATCAATCAAAATGTATTGATTTTAACTAGTTTCATAAGTTTTTACAAAGTGATATTACAAATTTTAAGTTTTATTAAGTTTTGAAATACATAAGGATTTACATGCAAAATCAACGTGTTTTGACTACTTTTTCAACGTTAAACAAGCTAGCTTCAAAATATAAATAACTCTTTGGAAACATTAGAAAATCAATGAAATTATTGAAAATCGATATACAATCAATCAAAATGTATTGATTTTAACTAGTTTCATAAGTTTTTACAAAGTGATATTACAAATTTTAAGTTTTATTAAGTTTTGAAATACATAAGGATTTACATGCAAAATCAACGTGTTTTGACTACTTTTTCAACGTTAAACAAGCTAGCTTCAAAATATAAATAACTCTTTGGAAACATTAGAAAATCAATGAAATTATTGAAAATCGATATAGAAAACAATCAATCAAAATGTATTGATTTTTAACTAGTTTCATAAGTTTTTACAAAGTGATATTACAAATTTTAAGTTTTATTAAGTTTTGAAATACATAAGGATTTACATGCAAAATCAACGTGTTTTGACTACTTTTTCAACGTTAAACAAGCTAGCTTCAAAATATAAATAACTCTTTGGAAACATTAGAAAATCAATGAAATTATTGAAAATCGATATACAATCAATCAAAATGTATTGATTTTAACTAGTTTCATAAGTTTTTACAAAGTGATATTACAAATTTTAAGTTTTATTAAGTTTTGAAATACATAAGGATTTACATGCAAAATCAACGTGTTTTGACTACTTTTTCAACGTTAAACAAGCTAGCTTCAAAATATAAATAACTCTTTGGAAACATTAGAAAATCAATGAAATTATTGAAAATCGATATACAATCAATCAAAATGTATTTTTTAACTAGTTTCATAAGTTTTTACAAAGTGATATTACAAATTTTAAGTTTTATTAAGTTTTGAAATACATAAGGATTTACATGCAAAATCAACGTGTTTTGACTACTTTTTCAACGTTAAACAAGCTAGCTTCAAAATATAAATAACTCTTTGGAAACATTAGAAAATCAATGAAATTATTGAAAATCGATATACAATCAATCAAAATGTATTGATTTTAACTAGTTTCATAAGTTTTTACAAAGTGATATTACAAATTTTAAGTTTTATTAAGTTTTGAAATACATAAGGATTTACATGCAAAATCAACGTGTTTTGACTACTTTTTTTCAACGTTAAACAAGCTAGCTTCAAAATATAAATAACTCTTTGGAAACATTAGAAAATCAATGAAATTATTGAAAATCGATATACAATCAATCAAAATGTATTGATTTTAACTAGTTTCATAAGTTTTTACAAAGTGATATTACAAAAAGTTTTTAAGTTTTATTAAGTTTTTACAAAAAAATAAATAACTCTTTGGAAACATTAGAAAATCAACGTGTTTTGATATTTTTTTATCAAAATATAAATAAAAATCAACGTTATTTTGATATACAATCAATCAAAATGTATTGATTTTTTAGTTTTAACGATATTACAAATTTTAAGTTTTATTAAGTTTTGAAATACATAAGGATTTACATGCAAAATCAACGTGTTTTGACTACTTTTTCAACGTTAAACAAGCTAGCTTCAAAATATAAATAACTCTTTGGAAACATTAGAAAATCAATGAAATTATTGAAAATCGATATACAATCAATCAAAATGTATTGATTTTAACTAGTTTCATAAGTTTTTTACAAAGTGATATTACAAATTTTAAGTTTTATTAAGTTTTGAAATACATAAGGATTTACATGCAAAATCAACGTGTTTTGACTACTTTTTCAACGTTAAACAAGCTAGCTTCAAAATATAAATAACTCTTTGGAAACATTAGAAAATCAATGAAATTATTGAAAATCGATATACAATCAATCAAAAATTGATTTTAATTTTAATAAGTTTTTACAAAGTGATATTACAAATTTTAAGTTATTAAGTTTTGAAAAAGTGATTTTATGCAAAAAATTTTACTACTTTTTCAACGTTAAGCTTTTTGAAAATAGAAAATAAATAAATTTGAAAACATGCAAAATCAACGTGTTTAAGTTTTTTTCTGTTTTTTTAAAGAAAACTTTTTCAACGTTAAACAAGCTAGCTTCAAAATATAAATAACTCTTTGGAAACATTAGAAAATCAATGAAATTATTGAAAATCGATATACAATCAATCAAAAATTATTGATTTTAACTAGTTTCATAAGTTTTTACAAAGTGATATTACAAATTTTAAGTTTTATTAAGTTTTGAAATACATAAGGATTTACATGCAAAATCAACGTGTTTTGACTACTTTTTCAACGTTAAACAAGCTAGCTTCAAAATATAAATAACTCTTTGGAAACATTAGAAAATCAATGAAATTATTGAAAATCGATATACAATCAATCAAAATGTATTGATTTTAACTAGTTTCATAAGTTTTTACAAAGTGATATTACAAATTTTAAGTTTTATTAAGTTTTGAAATACATAAGGATTTACATGCAAAATCAACGTGTTTTGTTTTACTTTTTCAACGTTAAACAAGCTAGCTTCAAAATATAAATAACTCTTTGGAAACATTAGAAAATCAATGAAATTATTGAAAATCGATATACAATCAATCAAAATGTATTGATTTTAACTAGTTTCATAAGTTTTTACAAAGTGATATTACAAATTTTAAGTTTTATTAAGTTTTGAAATACATAAGGATTTACATGCAAAATCAACGTGTTTTGACTACTTTTTTTCAACGTTAAACAAGCTAGCTTCAAAATATAAATAACTCTTTGGAAACATTAGAAAATCAATGAAATTATTGAAAATCGATATACAATCAATCAAAATGTATTGATTTTAACTAGTTTCATAAGTTTTTACAAAGTGATATTACAAATTTTAAGTTTTATTAAGTTTTGAAATACATAAGGATTTAATGCAAAATCAACGTGTTTTGACTACTTTTTCAACGTTAAACAAGCTAGCTTCAAAATATAAATAACTCTTTGGAAACATTAGAAAATCAATGAAATTATTGAAAATCAACCAAAATGTATTGATTTTAACTAGTTTCATAAGTTTTTACAAAGTGATATTACAAATTTTAAGTTTTATTAAGTTTTGAAATACATAAGGATTTACATGCAAAATCAACGTGTTTTGACTACTTTTTTCAACGTTAAACAAGCTAGCTTCAAAATATAAATAACTCTTTGGAAACATTAGAAAATCAATGAAATTATTGAAAATCGATATACAATCAATCAAAATGTATTGATTTTAACTAGTTTCATAAGTTTTTACAAAGTGATATTACAAATTTTAAGTTTTATTAAGTTTTGAAATACATAAGGATTTACATGCAAAATCAACGTGTTTTGACTACTTTTTCAACGTTAAACAAGCTAGCTTCAAAATATAAATAACTCTTTGGAAACATTAGAAAATCAATGAAATTATTGAAAATCGATATACAATCAATCAAAATGTATTGATTTTAACTAGTTTCATAAGTTTTTACAAAGTGATATTACAAATTTTAAGTTTTATTAAGTTTTGAAATACATAAGGATTTACATGCAAAATCAACGTGTTTTGACTACTTTTCAACGTTAAACAAGCTAGCTTCAAAATATAAATAACTCTTTGGAAACATTAGAAAATCAATGAAATTATTGAAAATCGATATACAATCAATCAAAATGTATTGATTTTAACTAGTTTCATAAGTTTTTACAAAGTGATATTACAAATTTTAAGTTTTATTAAGTTTTGAAATACATAAGGATTTACATGCAAAATCAACGTGTTTTGACTACTTTTTCAACGTTAAACAAGCTAGCTTCAAAATATAAATAACTCTTTGGAAACATTAGAAAATCAATGAAATTATTGAAAATCGATATACAATCAATCAAAATGTATTGATTTTAACTAGTTTCATAAGTTTTTACAAAGTGATATTACAAATTTTAAGTTTTATTAAGTTTTGAAATACAAGGATTTACATGCAAAATCAACGTGTTTTGACTACTTTTTCAACGTTAAACAAGCTAGCTTCAAAATATAAATAACTCTTTGGAAACATTAGAAAATCAATGAAATTATTGAAAATCGATATACAATCAATCAAAATGTATTGATTTTAACTAGTTTCATAAGTTTTTACAAAGTGATATTACAAATTTTAAGTTTTATTAAGTTTTGAAATACATAAGGATTTACATGCAAAATCAACGTGTTTTGACTACTTTTTCAACGTTAAACAAGCTAGCTTCAAAATATAAATAACTCTTTGGAAACATTAGAAAATCAATGAAATTATTGAAAATCGATATACAATCAATCAAAATGTATTGATTTTAACTAGTTTCATAAGTTTTTACAAAGTGATATTACAAATTTTAAGTTTTATTAAGTTTTGAAATACATAAGGATTTACATGCAAAATCAACGTGTTTTGACTACTTTTTCAACGTTAAACAAGCTAGCTTCAAAATATAAATAACTCTTTGGAAACATTAGAAAATCAATGAAATTATTGAAAATCGATATACAATCAATCAAAATGTATTGATTTTAACTAGTTTCATAAGTTTTTTTTACAAAGTGATATTACAAATTTTAAGTTTTATTAAGTTTTGAAATACATAAGGATTTACATGCAAAATCAACGTGTTTTGACTACTTTTTCAACGTTAAACAAGCTAGCTTCAAAATATAAATAACTCTTTGGAAACATTAGAAAATCAATGAAATTATTGAAAATCGATATACAATCAATCAAAATGTACAAATTTTGATTTTGAAAACTAGTTTCAAAATCAAGTTTTTACAAACGTTAAATATTACAAAATATAAAATTTTAAACATTTTATTAAGTTTTGAAAAAATACAACAATCAAAATGTATTGATTTTAACTAGTTTCATAATGCAAAATCAACGTGTTTTTGACTACTTTTTCAACGTTAAACAAGCTAGCTTCAAAATATAAATAACTCTTTGGAAACATTAGAAAATCAATGAAATTATTGAAAATCGATATACAATCAATCAAAATGTATTGATTTTAACTAGTTTCATAAGTTTTTACAAAGTGATATTACAAATTTTAAGTTTTATTAAGTTTTGAAATACATAAGGATTTACATGCAAAATCAACGTGTTTTGACTACTTTTTCAACGTTAAACAAGCTAGCTTCAAAATATAAATAACTCTTTGGAAACATTAGAAAATCAATGAAATTATTGAAAATCGATATACAATCAATCAAAATGTATTGATTTTAACTAGTTTCATAAGTTTTTACAAAGTGATATTACAAATTTTAAGTTTTATTAAGTTTTGAAATACATAAGGATTTACATGCAAAATCAACGTGTTTTGACTACTTTTTCAACGTTAAACAAGCTAGCTTCAAAATATAAATAACTCTTTGGAAACATTAGAAAATCAATGAAATTATTGAAAATCGATATACAATCAATCAAAATGTATTGATTTTAACTAGTTTCATAAGTTTTTACAAAGTGATATTACAAATTTTAAGTTTTATTAAGTTTTGAAATACATAAGGATTTACATGCAAAATCAACGTGTTTTGACTACTTTTTTCAACGTTAAACAAGCTAGCTTCAAAATATAAATAACTCTTTGGAAACATTAGAAAATCAATGAAATTATTGAAAATCGATATACAATCAATCAAAATGTATTGATTTTAACTAGTTTCATAAGTTTTTACAAAGTGATATTACAAATTTTAAGTTTTATTAAGTTTTGAAATACATAAGGATTTACATGCAAAATCAACGTGTTTTGACTACTTTTTCAACGTTAAACAAGCTAGCTTCAAAATATAAATAACTCTTTGGAAACATTAGAAAATCAATGAAATTATTGAAAATCGATATACAATCAATCAAAATGTATTGATTTTAACTAGTTTTCAAGTTTTTACAAAGTGATATTACAAATTTTAAGTTTTATTAAGTTTTGAAATACAAGGATTTACATGCAAAATCAACGTGTTTTGACTACTTTTTCAACGTTAAACAAGCTAGCTTCAAAATATAAATAACTCTTTGGAAACATTAGAAAATCAATGAAATTATTGAAAATCGATATACAATCAATCAAAATGTATTGATTTTAACTAGTTTCATAAGTTTTTACAAAGTGATATTACAAATTTTAAGTTTTATTAAGTTTTGAAATACATAAGGATTTACATGCAAAATCAACGTGTTTTGACTACTTTTTCAACGTTAAACAAGCTAGCTTCAAAATATAAATAACTCTTTGGAAACATTAGAAAATCAATGAAATTATTGAAAATCGATATACAATCAATCAAAATGTATTGATTTTAACTAGTTTCATAAGTTTTTACAAAGTGATATTACAAATTTTAAGTTTTATTAAGTTTTGAAATACATAAGGATTTACATGCAAAATCAACGTGTTTTGACTACTTTTTCAACGTTAAACAAGCTAGCTTCAAAATATAAATAACTCTTTGGAAACATTAGAAAATCAATGAAATTATTGAAAATCGATATACAATCAATCAAAATGTATTGATTTTAACTAGTTTCATAAGTTTTTACAAAGTGATATTACAAATTTTAAGTTTTATTAAGTTTTGAAATACATAAGGATTTACATGCAAAATCAACGTGTTTTGACTACTTTTTCAACGTTAAACAAGCTAGCTTCAAAATATAAATAACTCTTTGGAAACATTAGAAAATCAATGAAATTATTGAAAATCGATATACAATCAATCAAAATGTATTGATTTTAACTAGTTTCATAAGTTTTTACAAAGTGATATTACAAATTTTAAGTTTTATTAAGTTTTGAAATACATAAGGATTTACATGCAAAATCAACGTGTTTTGACTACTTTTTTCAACGTTAAACAAGCTAGCTTCAAAATATAAATAACTCTTTGGAAACATTAGAAAATCAATGAAATTATTGAAAATCGATATACAATCAATCAAAATGTATTGATTTTAACTAGTTTCATAAGTTTTTACAAAGTGATATTACAAATTTTAAGTTTTATTAAGTTTTGAAATACATAAGGATTTACATGCAAAATCAACGTGTTTTGACTACTTTTTCAACGTTAAACAAGCTAGCTTCAAAATATAAATAACTCTTTGGAAACATTAGAAAATCAATGAAATTATTGAAAATCGATATACAATCAATCAAAATGTATTGATTTTAACTAGTTTCATAAGTTTTTACAAAGTGATATTACAAATTTTAAGTTTTATTAAGTTTTGAAATACATAAGGATTTACATGCAAAATCAACGTGTTTTGACTTTTTTTTTTCAACGTTAAACAAGCTAGCTTCAAAATATAAATAACTCTTTGGAAACATTAGAAAATCAATGAAATTATTGAAAATCGATATACAATCAATCAAAATGTATTGATTTTAACTAGTTTCATAAGTTTTTACAAAGTGATATTACAAATTTTAAGTTTTATTAAGTTTTTTGAAATACATAAGGATTTACATGCAAAATCAACGTGTTTTGACTACTTTTTCAACGTTAAACAAGCTAGCTTCAAAATATAAATAACTCTTTGGAAACATTAGAAAATCAATGAAATTATTGAAAATCGATATACAATCAATCAAAATGTATTGATTTTAACTAGTTTCATAAGTTTTTTACAAAGTGATATTACAAATTTTAAGTTTTATTAAGTTTTGAAATACATAAGGATTTACATGCAAAATCAACGTGTTTTGACTACTTTTTCAACGTTAAACAAGCTAGCTTCAAAATATAAATAACTCTTTGGAAACATTAGAAAATCAATGAAATTATTGAAAATCGATATACAATCAATCAAAATGTATTGATTTTAACTAGTTTCATAAGTTTTTACAAAGTGATATTACAAATTTTAAGTTTTATTAGTTTTTTTGAAATACATAAGGATTTTACATGCAAAATCAACGTGTTTTGACTACTTTTTCAACGTAAACAAGCTAGCTTCAAAATATAAATAAACTCTTTGGAAACATTAGAAAATCAATGAAATTATTGAAAATCGATATACAATCAATCAAAATGTATTGATTTTAACTAGTTTCATAAGTTTTTTACAAAGTGATATTACAAATTTTAAGTTTTATTAAGTTTTGAAATACATAAGGATTTACATGCAAAATCAACGTGTTTTGACTACTTTTTTCAACGTTAAACAAGCTAGCTTCAAAATATAAATAACTCTTTGGAAACATTAGAAAATCAATGAAATTATTGAAAATCGATATACAATCAATCAAAATGTATTGATTTTAACTAGTTTCATAAGTTTTTACAAAGTGATATTACAAATTTTAAGTTTTATTAAGTTTTGAAATACATAAGGATTTACATGCAAAATCAACGTGTTTTGACTACTTTTTCAACGTTAAACAAGCTAGCTTCAAAATATAAATAACTCTTTGGAAACATTAGAAAATCAATGAAATTATTGAAAATCGATATACAATCAATCAAAATGTATTGATTTTAACTAGTTTCATAAGTTTTTACAAAGTGATATTACAAATTTTAAGTTTTATTAAGTTTTGAAATACATAAGGATTTACATGCAAAATCAACGTGTTTTGAACTTTTTTTAAAAGCTTTCAAAATATAAATAAGTTTTGAAACATTAGAAAATCAATGAAATTATTGAAAATCGATATACAATCAATCAAAATGTATTGATTTTAACTAGTTTCATAAGTTTTTCAAAGTGATAACAAATTTTAAGTTTTATTAAGTTTTGAAATACATAAAATATGCAAAATCAACGTGTTTTGAACTTTTTCAACGTTAAACAAAGCTTCAAAATATAAATAACTCTTTGAAAAAATATAAAAAAATAACTTTGGAAACATTAGAAAATCAATGAAATTATTGAAAATCGATATACAATCAATCAAAATGTATTGATTTTAACTAGTTTCATAAGTTTTTACAAAGTGATATTACAAATTTTAAGTTTTATTAAGTTTTGAAATACATAAGGATTTACATGCAAAATCAACGTGTTTTGACTTTTTTTTCAACGTTAAACAAGCTAGCTTCAAAATATAAATAACTCTTTGGAAACATTAGAAAATCAATGAAATTATTGAAAATCGATATACAATCAATCAAAATGTATTGATTTTAACTAGTTTCATAAGTTTTTACAAAGTGATATTACAAATTTTAAGTTTTATTAAGTTTTGAAATACATAAGGATTTACATGCAAAATCAACGTGTTTTGACTACTTTTTCAACGTTAAACAAGCTAGCTTCAAAATATAAATAACTCTTTGGAAACATTAGAAAATCAATGAAATTATTGAAAATCGATATACAATCAATCAAAATGTATTGATTTTAACTAGTTTCATAAGTTTTTACAAAGTGATATTACAAATTTTAAGTTTTATTAAGTTTTGAAATACATAAGGATTTACATGCAAAATCAACGTGTTTTGACTACTTTTTCAACGTTAAACAAGCTAGCTTCAAAATATAAATAACTCTTTGGAAACATTAGAAAATCAATGAAATTATTGAAAATCGATATACAATCAATCAAAATGTATTGATTTTAACTAGTTTCATAAGTTTTTACAAAGTGATATTACAAATTTTAAGTTTTATTAAGTTTTGAAATACATAAGGATTTACATGCAAAATCAACGTGTTTTGACTACTTTTTTCAACGTTAAACAAGCTAGCTTCAAAATATAAATAACTCTTTGGAAACATTAGAAAATCAATGAAATTATTGAAAATCGATATACAATCAATCAAAATGTATTGATTTTAACTAGTTTCATAAGTTTTTACAAAGTGATATTACAAATTTTAAGTTTTATTAAGTTTTGAAATACATAAGGATTTACATGCAAAATCAACGTGTTTTGACTACTTTTTCAACGTTAAACAAGCTTCTTCAAAATATAAATAACTCTTTGGAAACATTAGAAAATCAATGAAATTATTGAAAATCGATATACAATCAATCAAAATGTATTGATTTTAACTAGTTTCATAAGTTTTTACAAAGTGATATTACAATTTTAAGTTTTTTAAGTTTTATTAAGTTTTGAAATACATAAGGATTTACATGCAAAATCAACGTGTTTTGACTACATAGTTTTTTTTCAACGTTAAACAAGCTAGCTTCAAAATATAAATAACTCTTTGGAAACATTAGAAAATCAATGAAATTATTGAAAATCGATATACAATCAATCAAAATGTATTGATTTTAACTAGTTTCATAAGTTTTTACAAAGTGATATTACAAATTTTAAGTTTTATTAAGTTTAAATACACATAAGGATTTACATGCAAAATCAACGTGTTTTGACTACTTTTTTTCAACGTTAAACAAGCTAGCTTCAAAATATAAATAACTCTTTGGAAACATTAGAAAATCAATGAAATTATTGAAAATCGATATACAATCAATCAAAATGTATTGATTTTAACTAGTTTCATAAGTTTTTACAAAGTGATATTACAAATTTTAAGTTTTATTAAGTTTTTGAAATAAGGATTTACATGCAAAATCAACGTGTTTTGACTACTTTTTCAACGTTAAACAAGCTAGCTTCAAAAAATAAATAAATCTTTTTGAAAATTAGAAAATCAATGAAATTATTGAAAATCGATATACAATCAATCAAAATGTATTGATTTTAACTAGTTTCATAAGTTTTTACAAAGTGATATTACAAATTTTAAGTTTTATTAAGTTTTGAAATACATAAGGATTTACATGCAAAATCAACGTGTTTTGACTACTTTTTCAACGTTAAACAAGCTAGCTTCAAAATATAAATAACTCTTTGGAAACATTAGAAAATCAATGAAATTATTGAAAATCGATATACAATCAATCAAAATGTATTGATTTTAACTAGTTTCATAAGTTTTTACAAAGTGATATTACAAATTTTAAGTTTTATTAAGTTTTGAAATACATAAGGATTTACATGCAAAATCAACGTGTTTTGACTACTTTTTCAACGTTAAACAAGCTAGCTTCAAAATATAAATAACTCTTTGGAAACATTAGAAAATCAATGAAATTATTGAAAATCGATATACAATCAATCAAAATGTATTGATTTTAACTAGTTTCATAAGTTTTTACAAAGTGATATTACAAATTTTAAGTTTTATTAAGTTTTGAAATACATAAGGATTTACATGCAAAATCAACGTGTTTTGACTACTTTTTTTCAACGTTAAACAAGCTAGCTTCAAAATATAAATAACTCTTTGGAAACATTAGAAAATCAATGAAATTATTGAAAATCGATATACAATCATCAAAAAATGTATTGATTTTAACTAGTTTCATAGTTTTTTACAAAGTGATATTACAAATTTTAAGTTTTATTAAGTTTTGAAATACATAAGGATTTACATGCAAAATCGTGTTTTTACTTTTTTCAACGTTAAACAAGCTAGCTCAAAAATATAAATAACTTTTGGAAACATTAGAAAATCAATGAAATTATTGAAAATCGATATACAATCAATCAAAATGTATTGATTTTAACTAGTTTCATAAGTTTTTACAAAGTGATATTACAAATTTTAAGTTTTATTAAGTTTTGAAATACATAAGGATTTACATGCAAAATCAACGTGTTTTGACTACTTTTTCAACGTTAAACAAGCTAGCTTCAAAATATAAATAACTCTTTGGAAACATTAGAAAATCAATGAAATTATTGAAAATCGATATACAATCAATCAAAATGTATTGATTTTAACTAGTTTCATAAGTTTTTACAAAGTGATATTACAAATTTTAAGTTTTATTAAGTTTTGAAATACATAAGGATTTACATGCAAAATCAACGTGTTTTGACTACTTTTTTCAACGTTAAACAAGCTAGCTTCAAAATATAAATAACTCTTTGGAAACATTAGAAAATCAATGAAATTATTGAAAATCGATATACAATCAATCAAAATGTATTGATTTTAACTAGTTTCATAAGTTTTTACAAAGTGATATTACAAATTTTAACTTTTATTAAGTTTTTGAAATACATAAGGATTTACATGCAAAATCAACGTGTTTTGACTACTTTTTCAACGTTAAACAAGCTAGCTTCAAAAAATATAAATAACTCTTTGGAAACATTAGAAAATCAATGAAATTATTGAAAATCGATATACAATCAATCAAAATGTATTGATTTTAACTAGTTTCATAAGTTTTTACAAAGTGATATTACAAATTTTAAGTTTTATTAAGTTTTGAAATACATAAGGATTTACATGCAAAATCTACGTGTTTTGACTACTTTTTCAACTTTAGCTTCAAAATATAAATAACTGTTTGGAAACATTAGAAAGTCAATGAAATTATTGAAAATCGATATACAGTCGATCAAAATGTATTGATTTTAACTAGTTTCATAGTTTTTACAAAGTGATATTACAAATTTTAAGTTTTATTAAGTTTTGAAATATATAAGGATTTACATGCAAAATCAACGTGTTTTGACTACTTTTTCAACGTTAAACAAGCTAGCTTCAAAATATAAATAACTCTTTGGAAACATTAGAAAATCAATGAAATTATTGAAAATCGATATACAATCAATCAAAATGTATTGATTTTAACTAGTTTTTCAAGTTTTACAAAGTGATATTACAAATTTTAAGTTTTATTAAGTTTTGAAATACATAAGGATTTACATGCAAAATCAACGTGTTTTGACTACTTTTTCAACGTTAAACAAGCTAGCTTCAAAATATAAATAACTCTTTGGAAACATTAGAAAATCAATGAAATTATTGAAAATCGATATACAATCAATCAAAATGTATTGATTTTAACTAGTTTCATAAGTTTTTACAAAGTGATATTACAAATTTTAAGTTTTATTAAGTTTTGAAATACATAAGGATTTACATGCAAAATCAACGTGTTTTGACTACTTTTTCAACGTTAAACAAGCTAGCTTCAAAATATAAATAACTCTTTGGAAACATTAGAAAATCAATGAAATTATTGAAAATCGATATACAATCAATCAAAATGTATTGATTTTAACTAGTTTCATAAGTTTTTACAAAGTGATATTACAAATTTTAAGTTTTATTAAGTTTTGAAATACATAAGATTTACATGCAAAATCAACGTGTTTTGACTACTTTTTCAACGTTAAACAAGCTAGCTTCAAAATATAAATAACTCTTTGGAAACATTAGAAAATCAATGAAATTATTGAAAATCGATATACAATCAATCAAAATGTATTGATTTTAACTAGTTTCATAAGTTTTTACAAAGTGATATTACAAATTTTAAGTTTTATTAATAAGTTTTGAAATACAAGGATTTACATGCAAAATCAACGTGTTTTGACTACTTTTTCAACGTTAAACAAGCTAGCTTCAAAATATAAATAACTCTTTGGAAACATTAGAAAATCAATGAAATTATTGAAAATCGATATACAATCAATCAAAATGTATTGATTTTAACTAGTTTCATAAGTTTTTACAAAGTGATATTACAAATTTTAAGTTTTATTAAGTTTTGAAATACATAAGGATTTACATGCAAAATCAACGTGTTTTGACTACTTTTTCAACGTTAAACAAGCTAGCTTCAAAATATAAATAACTCTTTGGAAACATTAGAAAATCAATGAAATTATTGAAAATCGATATACAATCAATCAAAATGTATTGATTTTAACTAGTTTCATAAGTTTTTACAAAGTGATATTACAAATTTTAAGTTTTATTAAGTTTTGAAATACATAAGGATTTACATGCAAAATCAACGTGTTTTGACTACTTTTTCAACGTTAAACAAGCTAGCTTCAAAATATAAATAACTCTTTGGAAACATTAGAAAATCAATGAAATTATTGAAAATCGATATACAATCAATCAAAATGTATTGATTTTAACTAGTTTCAAGTTTTTACAAAGTGATATTACAAATTTTAAGTTTTATTAAGTTTTGAAATACATAAGATTTACATGCAAAATCAACGTGTTTTGACTACTTTTTTCAACGTTAAACAAGCTAGCTTCAAAATATAAATAACTCTTTGGAAACATTAGAAAATCAATGAAATTATTGAAAATCGATATACAATCAATCAAAATGTATTGATTTTAACTAGTTTCATAAGTTTTTACAAAGTGATATTACAAATTTTAAGTTTTATTAAGTTTTGAAATACATAAGGATTTACATGCAAAATCAACGTGTTTTGACTACTTTTTCAACGTTAAACAAGCTAGCTTCAAAATATAAATAACTCTTTGGAAACATTAGAAAATCAATGAAATTATTGAAAATCGATATACAATCAATCAAAATGTATTGATTTTAACTAGTTTCATAAGTTTTTACAAAGTGATATTACAAATTTTAAGTTTTATTAAGTTTTGAAATACATAAGGATTTACATGCAAAATCAACGTGTTTTGACTACTTTTTCAACGTTAAAAAAGCTAGCTTCAAAATATAAATAACTCTTTTTGGAAAATTATTGAAAATCAATGAAATTATTGAAAATCGATATACAATCAATCAAATGTATTGATTTTAACTAGTTTCATAAGTTTTTACAAAGTGATATTACAAATTTTAAGTTTTATTAAGTTTTGAAATACATAAGGATTTACATGCAAAATCAACGTGTTTTGACTACTTTTTCAACGTTAAACAAGCTAGCTTCAAAATATAAATAACTCTTTGGAAACATTAGAAAATCAATGAAATTATTGAAAATCGATATACAATCAATCAAAATGTATTGATTTTAACTAGTTTCATAAGTTTTTACAAAGTGATATTACAAATTTTAAGTTTTATTAAGTTTTGAAATACATAAGGATTTACATGCAAAATCAACGTGTTTTGACTACTTTTTCAACGTTAAACAAGCTAGCTTCAAAATATAAATAACTCTTTGGAAACATTAGAAAATCAATGAAATTATTGAAAATCGATATACAATCAATCAAAATGTATTGATTTTAACTAGTTTCATAAGTTTTTACAAAGTGATATTACAAATTTTAAGTTTTATTAAGTTTTGAAATACATAAGGATTTACATGCAAAATCAACGTGTTTTGACTACTTTTTCAACGTTAAACAAGCTAGCTTCAAAATATAAATAACTCTTTGGAAACATTAGAAAATCAATGAAATTATTGAAAATCGATATACAATCAATCAAAATGTATTGATTTTAACTAGTTTCATAAGTTTTTACAAAGTGATATTACAAATTTTAAGTTTTATTAAGTTTTGAAATACATAAGGATTTACATGCAAAATCAACGTGTTTTGACTACTTTTTCAACGTTAAACAAGCTAGCTTCAAAATATAAATAACTCTTTGGAAACATTAGAAAATCAATGAAATTATTGAAAATCGATATACAATCAATCAAAATGTATTGATTTTAACTAGTTTCATAAGTTTTACAAAGTGATATTACAAATTTTAAGTTTTATTAAGTTTTGAAATAAATAAGGATTTACATGCAAAATCAACGTGTTTTGACTACTTTTTCAACGTTAAACAAGCTAGCTTCAAAATATAAATAACTCTTTGGAAACATTAGAAAATCAATGAAAATTATTGAAAATCGATATACAATCAATCAAAATGTATTGATTTTAACTAGTTTCATAAGTTTTTACAAAGTGATATATTACAAATTTTAAGTTTTATTAAGTTTGAAATCATAAGGATTTACATGCAAAATCAACGTGTTTTGACTACTTTTTTTCAACGTTAAACAAGCTAGCTTCAAAATATAAATAACTCTTTGGAAACATTAGAAAATCAATGAAATTATTGAAAATCGATATACAATCAATCAAAATGTATTGATTTTAACTAGTTTCATAAGTTTTTACAAAGTGATATTACAAATTTTAAGTTTTATTAAGTTTTGAAATACATAAGGATTTACATGCAAAATCAACGTGTTTTGACTACTTTTTCAACGTTAAACAAGCTAGCTTCAAAATATAAATAACTCTTTGGAAACATTAGAAAATCAATGAAATTATTGAAAATCGATATACAATCAATCAAAATGTATTGATTTTTAACTAGTTTTTCAAATAATTACAAATTTTTTTTACAAAGTTTTGATATTACAAAAATTTTAAGTTTTATTAAGTTTTGAAATACATAAGAAATTATTGAAAATCGATATACAATCAATCAAAATGTATTGATTTTACTATGTTTTTTAAAAAATCAACGTGTTTTGACTACTTTTTCAACGTTAAACGTTAAACAAGCTTCAAAATATAAATAACTCTTTGGAAACATTAAAAAAATCAATGAAATTATTGAAAATCGATATACAATCAATCAAAATGTATTGATTTTAACTAGTTTCATAAGTTTTTACAAAGTGATATTACAAATTTTAAGTTTTATTAAGTTTTGAAATACATAAGGATTTACATGCAAAATCAACGTGTTTTGACTACTTTTTCAACGTTAAACAAGCTAGCTTCAAAATATAAATAACTCTTTGGAAACATTAGAAAATCAATGAAATTATTGAAAATCGATATACAATCAATCAAAATGTATTGATTTTAACTAGTTTCATAAGTTTTTACAAAGTGATATTACAAATTTTAAGTTTTATTAAGTTTTGAAATACATAAGGATTTTATGCAAAATCAACGTGTTTTGACTACTTTTTCAACGTTAAACAAGCTTTTCAAAATATAAATAACTCTTTGGAAACATTAGAAAATCAATGAAATTATTGAAAATCGATATACAATCAATCAAAATGTATTGATTTTAACTAGTTTCATAAGTTTTTACAAAGTGATATTACAAATTTTAAGTTTTATTAAGTTTTGAAATACATAAGGATTTACATGCAAAATCAACGTGTTTTGACTACTTTTTCAACGTTAAACAAGCTAGCTTCAAAAATAAATAAAATAACTCAATGAAATTTTGGAAACATTACAAAATCAAAAATGTATTGAAAACTATTTCAAAGTTTTTCAAAGTATTGATATTTCAAATTTTAAGTTTCAATTTTGATATTACAAAAAAGTTTTATTGAAAAATCGATACTTTTTCAACAATCAATCAAAAATAAATACTCTTTGATTAGAAAACTAGTTTGAAAATCGATATAGTTTTTACAAAAGTATTGATATTACAAATTTTAGTTTTTTTATTACAAAGTTTTTTTGAAATACATAAGGATTTACATGCAAAATCAACGTGTTTTGACTACTTTTTTCAACGTTAAACAAGCTAGCTTCAAAATATAAATAACTCTTTGGAAACATTAGAAAATCAATGAAATTATTGAAAATCGATATACAATCAATCAAAATGTATTGATTTTAACTAGTTTCATAAGTTTTTACAAAGTGATATTACAAATTTTAAGTTTTATTAAGTTTTGAAAAATATAAGGATTTACATGCAAAATCAACGTGTTTTGACTACTTTTTCAACGTTAAACAAGCTAGCTTCAAAATATAAATAACTCTTTGGAAACATTAGAAAATCAATGAAATTATTGAAAATCGATATACAATCAATCAAAATGTATTGATTTTAACTAGTTTCATAAGTTTTTACAAAGTGATATTACAAATTTTAAGTTTTATTAAGTTTTGAAATACATAAGGATTTACATGCAAAATCAACGTGTTTTGACTACTTTTTCAACGTTAAACAAGCTAGCTTCAAAATATAAATAACTCTTTGGAAACATTAGAAAATCAATGAAATTATTGAAAATCGATATACAATCAATCAAAATGTATTGATTTTAACTAGTTTCATAAGTTTTTACAAAGTGATATTACAAATTTTAAGTTTTATTAAGTTTTGAAATACATAAGGATTTACATGCAAAATCAACGTGTTTTGACTACTTTTTCAACGTTAAACAAGCTAGCTTCAAAATATAAATAACTCTTTGGAAACATTAGAAAATCAATGAAATTATTGAAAATCGATATACAATCAATCAAAATGTATTGATTTTAACTAGTTTCATAAGTTTTTACAAAGTGATATTACAAATTTTAAGTTTTATTAAGTTTTGAAATACATAAGGATTTACATGCAAAATCAACGTGTTTTGACTACTTTTTTCAACGTTAAACAAGCTAGCTTCAAAATATAAATAACTCTTTGGAAACATTAGAAAATCAATGAAATTATTGAAAATCGATATACAATCAATCAAAATGTATTGATTTTAACTAGTTTCATAAGTTTTTACAAAGTGATATTACAAATTTTAAGTTTTATTAAGTTTTGAAATACATAAGGATTTACATGCAAAATCAACGTGTTTTGACTAGTTTTTTTCAACGTTAAACAAGCTAGCTTCAAAAATATAAATAACTCTTTGGAAACATTAGAAAATCAAAAAATTGAAAAATTATTGAAAATCGATATACAATCAATCAAAATGTATTGATTTTAACTAGTTTCATAAGTTTTTACAAAGTGATATTACAAATTTTAAGTTTTATTAAGTTTTGAAATACATAAGGATTTACATGCAAAATCAACGTGTTTTGACTACTTTTTCAACGTTAAACAAGCTAGCTTCAAAATATAAATAACTCTTTGGAAACATTAGAAAATCAATGAAATTATTGAAAATCGATATACAATCAATCAAAATGTATTGATTTTAACTAGTTTCATAAGTTTTTACAAAGTGATATTACAAATTTAAGTTTTATTAAGTTTTGAAATACATAAGGATTTACATGCAAAATCAACGTGTTTTGACTACTTTTTCAACGTTAAACAAGCTAGCTTCAAAATATAAATAACTCTTTGGAAACATTAGAAAATCAATGAAATTATTGAAAATCGATATACAATCAATCAAAATGTATTGATTTTAACTAGTTTCATAATTTTTTACAAAGTGATATTACAAATTTTAAGTTTTATTAAGTTTTGAAATACATAAGGATTTACATGCAAAATCAACGTGTTTTGACTACTTTTTCAACGTTAAACAAGCTAGCTTCAAAATATAAATAACTCTTTGGAAACATTAGAAAATCAATGAAATTATTGAAAATCGATATACAATCAATCAAAATGTATTGATTTTAACTAGTTTCATAAGTTTTTACAAAGTGATATTACAAATTTTAAGTTTTATTAAGTTTTGAAATACATAAGGATTTACATGCAAAATCAACGTGTTTTGACTACTTTTTTTCAACGTTAAACAAGCTAGCTTCAAAATATAAATAACTCTTTGGAAACATTAGAAAATCAATGAAATTATTGAAAATCGATATACAATCAATCAAAATGTATTGATTTTAACTAGTTTCATAAGTTTTTACAAAGTGATATTACAAATTTTAAGTTTTATTAAGTTTTGAAATACATAAGGATTTACATGCA
Source organism: Acanthosepion pharaonis (assembly GCA_903632075.3). Taxonomy (NCBI): domain Eukaryota; kingdom Metazoa; phylum Mollusca; class Cephalopoda; order Sepiida; family Sepiidae; genus Acanthosepion; species Acanthosepion pharaonis. The sequence continues at coordinate 101,024 of CAHIKZ030003534.1, forward strand.
AAATCAACGTGTTTTGACTACTTTTTCAACGTTAAACAAGCTAGCTTCAAAATATAAATAACTCTTTGGAAACATTAGAAAATCAATGAAATTATTGAAAATCGATATACAATCAATCAAAATGTATTGATTTTAACTAGTTTCATAAGTTTTTACAAAGTGATATTACAAATTTTAAGTTTTATTAAGTTTTGAAATACATAAGGATTTATATGCAAAATCAACGTGTTTTGACTACTTTTTCAACGTTAAACAAGCTAGCTTCAAAAAATAAATAACGTGTTTTGAAAATCAATGAAATTATTGAAAATCGATATACAATCAATCAAAATGTATTGATTTTAACTAGTTTCATAAGTTTTTACAAAGTGAATTACAAATTTTAATTTTATTAAGTTTTGAAATACATAAGGATTTTTATGCAAAATCAACGTGTTTTGACTACTTTTTCAACGTTAAACAAGCTAGCTTCAAAAATATAAATAACTTTGAAACATTAGAAAATCAATGAAATTATTGAAAATCGATATACAATCAATCAAAATGTATTGATTTTAACTAGTTTCATAAGTTTTTACAAAGTGATATTACAAATTTTAAGTTTTATTAAGTTTTGAAATACATAAGGATTTACATGCAAAATCAACGTGTTTTGACTACTTTTTCAACGTTAAACAAGCTAGCTTCAAAATATAAATAACTCTTTGGAAACATTAGAAAATCAATGAAATTATTGAAAATCGATATACAATCAATCAAAATGTATTGATTTTAACTAGTTTCATAAGTTTTTTACAAAGTGATATTACAAATTTTAAGTTTTATTAAGTTTTGAAATACATAAGGATTTACATGCAAAATCAACGTGTTTTGACTACTTTTTCAACGTTAAACAAGCTAGCTTCAAAATATAAATAACTCTTTGGAAACATTAGAAAATCAATGAAATTATTGAAAATCGATATACAATCAATCAAAATGTATTGATTTTAACTAGTTTCATAAGTTTTACAAAGTGATATTACAAATTTTAAGTTTTATTAAGTTTTGAAATATAAGGATTTACATGCAAAATCAACGTGTTTTGACTTTTTTTTCAACGTTAAACAAGCTAGCTTCAAAATATAAATAACTCTTTGGAAACATTAGAAAATCAATGAAATTATTGAAAATCGATATACAATCAATCAAAATGTATTGATTTTAACTAGTTTCATAAGTTTTTACAAAGTGATATTACAAATTTTAAGTTTTATTAAGTTTTGAAATACATAAGGATTTACATGCAAAATCAACGTGTTTTGACTACTTTTTCAACGTTAAACAAGCTAGCTTCAAAATATAAATAACTCTTTGGAAACATTAGAAAATCAATGAAATTATTGAAAATCGATATACAATCAATCAAAATGTATTGATTTTAACTAGTTTCATAAGTTTTTACAAAGTGATATTACAAATTTTAAGTTTTATTAAGTTTTGAAATACATAAGGATTTACATGCAAAATCAACGTGTTTTGACTACTTTTTCAACGTTAAACAAGCTAGCTTCAAAATATAAATAACTCTTTGGAAACATTAGAAAATCAATGAAATTATTGAAAATCGATATACCAATCAATCAAAATGTATTGATTTTTAACTAGTTTCATAAGTTTTTACAAAGTGATATTACAAATTTTAAGTTTTATTAAGTTTTGAAATACATAAGGATTTTACATGCAAAATCAACGTTTTTTTGACTACTTTTCAACGTTAAAACAAGCTTAGCTTCAAAATATAAATAACTCTTTGGAAACATTAGAAAATCAATGAAATTATTGAAAATCGATATACAATCAATCAAAATGTATTGATTTTAACTAGTTTCATAAGTTTTTACAAAGTGATGATACAAATTTTAAGTTTTATTAAGTTTTGAAATACATAAGGATTTACATGCAAAATCAACGTGTTTTGACTACTTTTTCAACGTTAAACAAGCTAGCTTCAAAATATAAATAACTCTTTGGAAACATTAGAAAATCAATGAAATTATTGAAAATCGATATACAATCAATCAAAATGTATTGATTTTAACTAGTTTCATAAAGTTTTTTACAAAGTGATATTACAAATTTTAAGTTTTATTAAGTTTTGAAATACATAAGGATTTACATGCAAAATCAACGTGTTTTGACTACTTTTTCAACGTTAAACAAGCTAGCTTCAAAATATAAATAACTCTTTGGAAACATTAGAAAATCAATGAAATTATTGAAAATCGATATACAATCAAAAAATGTATTTTTGATTTTAACTAGTTTCAAATTTTAATAAGTTTTGAAATAAAGTGATATTACAAAAAATTTTAAGTTTTATTAAGTTTCAAAAAATATAAATAATAGAAAATCAATGAAATTATTGAAAATCGATGCAAAAATCAACGTGTTTTGACTACATTTTTCAACGTTAAACAAGCTAGTTTTCAAAATATAAATAACTCTTTGGAAACATTAGAAAATCAATGAAATTATTGAAAAATCGATATACAATCAATCAAAATGTATTGATTTTAACTAGTTTCATAAGTTTTTACAAAGTGATATTACAAATTTTAAGTTTTATTAAGTTTTGAAATACATAAGGATTTACATGCAAAATCAACGTGTTTTGACTACTTTTTCAACGTTAAACAAGCTAGCTTCAAAATATAAATAACTCTTTGGAAACATTAGAAAATCAATGAAATTATTGAAAATCGATATACAATCAATCAAAATGTATTGATTTTAACTAGTTTCATAAGTTTTTACAAAGTGATATTACAAATTTTAAGTTTTATTAAGTTTTGAAATACATAAGGATTTACATGCAAAAATCAACGTGTTTTGACTACTTTTTCAACGTTAAACAAGCTAGCTTCAAAATATAAATAACTCTTTGGAAACATTAGAAAATCAATGAAATTATTGAAAATCGATATACAATCAATCAAAATGTATTGATTTTAACTAGTTTCATAAGTTTTTACAAAGTGATATTACAAATTTTAAGTTTTATTAAGTTTTGAAATACATAAGGATTTACATGCAAAATCAACGTGTTTTGACTACTTTTTCAACGTTAAACAAGCTAGCTTCAAAATATAAATAACTCTTTGGAAACATTAGAAAATCAATGAAATTATTGAAAATCGATATACAATCAATCAAAATGTATTGATTTTAACTAGTTTCATAAGTTTTTACAAAGTGATATTACAAATTTTAAGTTTTATTAAGTTTTGAAATACATAAGGATTTACATGCAAAATCAACGTGTTTTGACTACTTCATTGAAAATCAATGAAATTATTGAAAATCGATATTCAATCAAAATGTTGAAAACAAAGTGATGTTTTATTTCAAACGTTAAACAAGCTAGCTTGAAAAAATATAAATAACTCTTTGGAAACATTAGAAAATCAATGAAATTATTGAAAATCGATATACAATCAATCAAAATGTATTGATTTTAACTAGTTTCATAAGTTTTTACAAAGTGATATTACAAATTTTAAGTTTTATTAAGTTTTGAAATACATAAGGATTTACATGCAAAATCAACGTGTTTTGACTACTTTTTCAACGTTAAACAAGCTAGCTTCAAAATATAAATAACTCTTTGGAAACATTAGAAAATCAATGAAATTATTGAAAATCGATATACAATCAATCAAAATGTATTGATTTTAACTAGTTTCATAAGTTTTTACAAAGTGATATTACAAATTTTAAGTTTTATTAAGTTTTGAAATACATAAGGATTTACATGCAAAATCAACGTGTTTTGACTACTTTTTCAACGTTAAACAAGCTAGCTTCAAAATATAAATAACTCTTTGGAAACATTAGAAAATCAATTAAATTATTGAAAATCGATATACAATCAATCAAAATGTATTGATTTTAACTAGTTTCATAAGTTTTTACAAAGTGATATTACAAATTTTAAGTTTTATTAAGTTTTGAAATACATAAGGATTTACATGCAAAATCAACGTGTTTTGACTACTTTTTCAACGTTAAACAAGCTAGCTTCAAAATATAAATAACTCTTTGGAAACATTAGAAAATCAATGAAATTATTGAAAATCGATATACAATCAATCAAAATGTATTGATTTTAACTAGTTTCATAAGTTTTTACAAAGTGATATTACAAATTTTAAGTTTTATTAAGTTTTGAAATACATAAGGATTTACATGCAAAATCAACGTGTTTTGACTACTTTTTCAACGTTAAACAAGCTAGCTTCAAAATATAAATAACTCTTTGGAAACATTAGAAAATCAATGAAATTATTGAAAATCGATATACAATCAATCAAAATGTATTGATTTTAACTAGTTTCATAAGTTTTTACAAAGTGATATTACAAATTTTAAGTTTTATTAAGTTTTGAAATACATAAGGATTTACATGCAAAATCAACGTGTTTTGACTACTTTTTCAACGTTAAACAAGCTAGCTTCAAAATATAAATAACTCTTTGGAAACATTAGAAAATCAATGAAATTATTGAAAATCGATATACAATCAATCAAAAAAATTGATTTTTACTAGTTTCATAAGTTTTTCAAAATGATATTACAAATTTTAAGTTTTATTAAGTTTTGAAATACATAAGTTTTTATGCAAAATCAACGTGTTTTGATACTTTTTTCAACGTTAAACAAGTTTTATTAACTTTTGAAAATTAGAAAATCAATGAAATTTTGAAAATCGATGCAAAATCAAAATGTATTGATTTTTAGTTTCATAAGTTTTTCAAACGTTAAATTTTAAGTTTTATTAAGTTTGAAAAAATATGCAAAATCAACGTGTTTTGACTAAACGTTAAAAAATCAAAATATAAATAACTCTTTGGAAACATTAGAAAATCAAAAATTATTGAAAATCGATATACAATCAATCAAAATGTATTGATTTTAACTAGTTTCATAAGTTTTTACAAAGTGATATTACAAATTTTAAGTTTTATTAAGTTTTGAAATACATAAGGATTTACATGCAAAATCAACGTGTTTTGACTACTTTTTCAACGTTAAACAAGCTAGCTTCAAAATATAAATAACTCTTTGGAAACATTAGAAAATCAATGAAATTATTGAAAATCGATATACAATCAATCAAAATGTATTGATTTTAACTAGTTTCATAAGTTTTTACAAAGTGATATTACAAATTTTAAGTTTTATTAAGTTTTGAAATACATAAGGATTTACATGCAAAATCAACGTGTTTTGACTACTTTTTCAACGTTAAACAAGCTAGCTTCAAAATATAAATAACTCTTTGGAAACATTAGAAAATCAATGAAATTATTGAAAATCGATATACAATCAATCAAAATGTATTGATTTTAACTAGTTTCATAAGTTTTTACAAAGTGATATTACAAATTTTAAGTTTTATTAAGTTTTGAAATACATAAGGATTTACATGCAAAATCAACGTGTTTTGACTACTTTTTCAACGTTAAACAAGCTAGCTTCAAAATATAAATAACTCTTTGGAAACATTAGAAAATCAATGAAATTATTGAAAATCGATATACAATCAATCAAAATGTATTGATTTTAACTAGTTTCATAAGTTTTTACAAAGTGATATTACAAATTTTAAGTTTTATTAAGTTTTGAAATACATAAGGATTTACATGCAAAATCAACGTGTTTTGACTACTTTTTCAACGTTAAACAAGCTAGCTTCAAAATATAAATAACTCTTTGGAAACATTAGAAAATCAATGAAATTATTGAAAATCGATATACAATCAATCAAAATGTATTGATTTTAACTAGTTTCATAAGTTTTTTACAAAGTGATATTACAAATTTTAAGTTTTATTAAGTTTTGAAATACATAAGGATTTACATGCAAAATCAACGTGTTTTGACTACTTTTTCAACGTTAAACAAGCTAGCTTCAAAATATAAATAACTCTTTGGAAACATTAGAAAATCAATGAAATTATTGAAAATCGATATACAATCAATCAAAATGTATTGATTTTAACTAGTTTCATAAGTTTTTACAAAGTGATATTACAAATTTTAAGTTTTATTAAGTTTTGAAATACATAAGGATTTACATGCAAAATCAACGTGTTTTGACTACTTTTTCAACGTTAAACAAGCTAGCTTCAAAATATAAATAACTCTTTGGAAACATTAGAAAAAAAATGAAATTATTGAAAATCGATATACAATCAATCAAAATGTATTGATTTTAACTAGTTTCATAAGTTTTTACAAAGTGATATTACAAATTTTAAGTTTTATTAAGTTTTGAAATACATAAGGATTTACATGCAAAATCAACGTGTTTTGACTACTTTTTCAACGTTAAACAAGCTAGCTTCAAAATATAAATAACTCTTTGGAAACATTAGAAAATCAATGAAATTATTGAAAATCGATATACAATCAATCAAAATGTATTGATTTTAACTAGTTTCATAAGTTTTACAAAGTGATATTACAAATTTTAAGTTTTATTAAGTTTTGAAATACATAAGGATTTACATGCAAAATCAACGTGTTTTGACTACTTTTTCAACGTTAAACAAGCTAGCTTCAAAATATAAATAACTCTTTGGAAACATTAGAAAAAATCAATGAAATTATTGAAAATCGATATACAATCAATCAAAATGTATTGATTTTAACTAGTTTCATAAGTTTTTACAAAGTGATATTACAAATTTTAAGTTTTATTAAGTTTTGAAATACATAAGGATTTACATGCAAAATCAACGTGTTTTGACTACTTTTTCAACGTTAAACAAGCTAGCTTCAAAATATAAATAACTCTTTGGAAACATTAGAAAATCAATGAAATTATTGAAAATCGATATACAATCAATCAAAATGTATTGATTTTAACTAGTTTCATAAGTTTTTACAAAGTGATATTACAAATTTTAAGTTTTATTAAGTTTTGAAATACATAAGGATTTACATGCAAAATCAACGTGTTTTGACTACTTTTTCAACGTTAAACAAGCTAGCTTCAAAATATAAATAACTCTTTGGAAACATTAGAAAATCAATGAAATTATTGAAAATCGATATACAATCAATCAAAATGTATTGATTTTAACTAGTTTCATAAGTTTTTACAAAGTGATATTACAAATTTTAAGTTTTATTAAGTTTTGAAATACATAAGGATTTACATGCAAAATCAACGTGTTTTGACTACTTTTTCAACGTTAAACAAGCTAGCTTCAAAATATAAATAACTCTTTGGAAACATTAGAAAATCAATGAAATTATTGAAAATCGATATACAATCAATCAAAATGTATTGATTTTAACTAGTTTCATAAGTTTTTTACAAAGTGATATTACAAATTTTAAGTTTTATTAAGTTTTGAAATACATAAGGATTTACATGCAAAATCAACGTGTTTTGACTACTTTTTCAACGTTAAACAAGCTAGCTTCAAAATATAAATAACTCTTTGGAAACATTAGAAAATCAATGAAATTATTGAAAATCGATATACAATCAATCAAAATGTATTGATTTTAACTAGTTTCATAAGTTTTTACAAAGTGATATTACAAATTTTAAGTTTTATTAAGTTTTGAAATACATAAGGATTTACATGCAAAATCAACGTGTTTTGACTACTTTTTTCAACGTTAAACAAGCTAGCTTCAAAATATAAATAACTCTTTGGAAACATTAGAAAATCAATGAAATTATTGAAAATCGATATACAATCAATCAAAATGTATTGATTTTAACTAGTTTCATAAGTTTTTACAAAGTGATATTACAAATTTTTGTTTTTTATTAAGTTTTGAAATACATAAGGATTTACATGCAAAATCAACGTGTTTTGACTACTTTTTCAACGTTAAACAAGCTAGCTTCAAAATATAAATAACTCTTTGGAAACATTAGAAAATCAATGAAATTATTGAAAATCGATATACAATCAATCAAAATGTATTGATTTTAACTAGTTTCAAAGTTTTTACAAAGTGATATTACAAATTTTAAGTTTTATTAAGTTTTGAAATACATAAGGATTTACATGCAAAATCAACGTGTTTTGACTACTTTTTTCAACGTTAAACAAGCTAGCTTCAAAATATAAATAACTCTTTGGAAACATTAGAAAATCAATGAAATTATTGAAAATCGATATACAATCAATCAAAATGTATTGATTTTAACTAGTTTTCATAAGTTTTTACAAAGTGATATTACAAATTTTAAGTTTTATTAAGTTTTGAAATACATAAGGATTTACATGCAAAATCAACGTGTTTTGACTACTTTTTCAACGTTAAACAAGCTAGCTTCAAAATATAAATAACTCTTTGGAAACATTAGAAAATCAATGAAATTATTGAAAATCGATATACAATCAATCAAAATGTATTGATTTTAACTAGTTTCATAAGTTTTTACAAAGTGATATTACAAATTTTAAGTTTTATTAAGTTTTGAAATACATAAGGATTTACATGCAAAATCAACGTGTTTTGACTACTTTTTTCAACGTTAAACAAGCTAGCTTCAAAATATAAATAACTCTTTGGAAACATTAGAAAATCAATGAAATTATTGAAAATCGATATACAATCAATCAAAATGTATTGATTTTAACTAGTTTCATAAGTTTTTACAAAGTGATATTACAAATTTTAAGTTTTATTAAGTTTTGAAATACATAAGGATTTACATGCAAAATCAACGTGTTTTGACTACTTTTTCAACGTTAAACAAGCTAGCTTCAAAATATAAATAACTCTTTGGAAACATTAGAAAATCAATGAAATTATTGAAAATCGATATACAATCAATCAAAATGTATTGATTTTAACTAGTTTCATAAGTTTTTACAAAGTGATATTACAAATTTTAAGTTTTATTAAGTTTTGAAATACATAAGGATTTACATGCAAAATCAACGTGTTTTGACTACTTTTTCAACGTTTAGCTTCAAAATATAAAAATCTTTGGAAACATTAGAAAAAAATCAATGAAATTATTGAAAATCGATATACAATCAATCAAAATGTATTTTTTAACTAGTTTCATAAACAAAGTGATATTACAAATTTTAAGTTTTATTAAGTTTTGAAATACAAAATATGCAAAATCAACGTGTTTTGACTACTTTTTCAACGTTAAACAAGCTAGCTTCAAAATATAAAAACTCTTTGGAAACATTAGAAAATCAATGAAATTATTGAAAATCGATATACAATCAATCAAAATGTATTGATTTTAACTAGTTTCATAAGTTTTACAAAGTGATATTACAAATTTTAAGTTTTATTAAGTTTTGAAATACATAAGGATTTACATGCAAAATCAACGTGTTTTGACTACTTTTTCAACGTTAAACAAGCTAGCTTCAAAATATAAATAACTCTTTGGAAACATTAGAAAATCAATGAAATTATTGAAAATCGATATACAATCAATCAAAAATTGATTTTAACTAGTTTCATGTTTTTACAAAGTGATATTACAAATTTTAAGTTTTATTAGTTTTTCATAAGTTTTTACAAAATCAACGTGTTTTGATACTTTTTTTCAACGTTAAAAATTTTAAGTTTTATTTATGAAATTTTTGAAATACAATCAATCAAAATGTATTGATTTTTAGTTTCATGCAAAAATCAAAGTTTTGTTTTGAATACTTTTTCAACGTTAAACAAGCTAGCTTCAAAATATAAATAACTCTTTGGAAACATTAGAAAATCAATGAAATTATTGAAAATCGATATACAATCAATCAAAATGTATTGATTTTAACTAGTTTCATAAGTTTTTACAAAGTGATATTACAAATTTTAAGTTTTATTAAGTTTTGAAATACATAAGGATTTACATGCAAAATCAACGTGTTTTGACTACTTTTTCAACGTTAAACAAGCTAGCTTCAAAATATAAATAACTCTTTGGAAACATTAGAAAATCAATGAAATTATTGAAAATCGATATACAATCAATCAAAATGTATTGATTTTAACTAGTTTCATAAGTTTTTACAAAGTGATATTACAAATTTTAAGTTTTATTAAGTTTTGAAATACATAAGGATTTACATGCAAAATCAACGTGTTTTGACTACTTTTTCAACGTTAAACAAGCTAGCTTCAAAATATAAATAACTCTTTGGAAACATTAGAAAATCAATGAAATTATTGAAAATCGATATACAATCAATCAAAATGTATTGATTTTAACTAGTTTCATAAGTTTTTACAAAGTGATATTACAAATTTTAAGTTTTATTAAGTTTTTTTGAAATACATAAGGATTTACATGCAAAATCAACGTGTTTTGACTACTTTTTCAACGTTAAACAAGCTAGCTTCAAAATATAAATAACTCTTTGGAAACATTAGAAAAAATCAATGAAATTATTGAAAATCGATATACAATCAATCAAAAATGTATTGATTTTAACTAGTTTCATAAGTGTTTTTACAAAGTGATATTACAAATTTTAAGTTTTATTAAGTTTTGAAATAAATCAAGAAATTTTACATGCAAAATCAACGTGTTTTGACTACTTTTTCAACGTTAAACAAGCGTGTTTTGACTACTTTTTCAACGTTAAACAAGCTAACTTCAAAATATAAATAACTCTTTGGAAACATTAGAAAATCAATGAAATTATTGAAAATCGATATACAATCAATCAAAATGTATTGATTTTAACTAGTTTCATAAGTTTTTACAAAGTGATATTACAAATTTTAAGTTTTATTAAGTTTTGAAATACATAAGGATTTACATGCAAAATCAACGTGTTTTGACTACTTTTTCAACGTTAAACAAGCTAGCTTCAAAATATAAATAACTCTTTGGAAACATTAGAAAATCAATGAAATTATTGAAAATCGATATACAATCAATCAAAATGTATTGATTTTAACTAGTTTCATAAGTTTTTACAAAGTGATATTACAAATTTTAAGTTTTATTAAGTTTTGAAATACATAAGGATTTACATGCAAAATCAACGTGTTTTGACTACTTTTTCAACGTTAAACAAGCTAGCTTCAAAATATAAATAACTCTTTGGAAACATTAGAAAATCAATGAAATTATTGAAAATCGATATACAATCAATCAAAATGTATTGATTTTAACTAGTTTCATAAGTTTTTACAAAGTGATATTACAAATTTTAAGTTTTATTAAGTTTTGAAATACATAAGGATTTACATGCAAAATCAACGTGTTTTGACTACTTTTTCAACGTTAAACAAGCTAGCTTCAAAATATAAATAACTCTTTGGAAACATTAGAAAATCAATGAAATTATTGAAAATCGATATACAATCAATCAAAATGTATTGATTTTAACTAGTTTCATAAGTTTTTACAAAGTGATATTACAAATTTTAAGTTTTATTAAGTTTTGAAATACATAAGGATTTACATGCAAAATCAACGTGTTTTGACTACTTTTTCAACGTTAAACAAGCTAGCTTCAAAATATAAATAACTCTTTGGAAACATTAGAAAATCAATGAAATTATTGAAAATCGATATACAATCAATCAAAATGTATTGATTTTAACTAGTTTCATAAGTTTTTACAAAGTGATATTACAAATTTTAAGTTTTATTAAGTTTTGAAATACATAAGGATTTACATGCAAAATCAACGTGTTTTGACTACTTTTTCAACGTTAAACAAGCTAGCTTCAAAATATAAATAACTCTTTGGAAACATTAGAAAATCAATGAAATTATTGAAAATCGATATACAATCAATCAAAATGTATTGATTTTAACTAGTTTCATAAGTTTTTACAAAGTGATATTACAAATTTTAAGTTTTATTAAGTTTTGAAATACATAAGGATTTACATGCAAAATCAACGTGTTTTGACTACTTTTTCAACGTTAAACAAGCTAGCTTCAAAATATAAATAACTCTTTGGAAACATTAGAAAATCAATGAAATTATTGAAAATCGATATACAATCAATCAAAATGTATTGATTTTAACTAGTTTCATAAGTTTTTACAAAGTGATATTACAAATTTTAAGTTTTATTAATTTTTTAAAACGATTTATGCAAAATCAAGGTGTTTTGACTACTTTTTCAACGTTAAACAAGCTAGCTTCAAAATATAAATAACTCTTTGGAAACATTAGAAAATCAATGAAATTATTGAAAATCGATATACAATCAATCAAAATGTATTGATTTTAACTAGTTTCATAAGTTTTTACAAAGTGATATTACAAATTTTAAGTTTTATTAAGTTTTGAAATACATAAGGATTTTTACATGCAAAATCAACGTGTTTTGACTACTTTTTCAACGTTAAACAAGCTAGCTTCAAAATATAAATAACTCTTTGGAAACATTAGAAAATCAATGAAATTATTGAAAATCGATATACAATCAATCAAAATGTATTGATTTTAACTAGTTTCATAAGTTTTTACAAAGTGATATTACAAATTTTAAGTTTTATTAAGTTTTGAAATACATAAGGATTTACATGCAAAATCAACGTGTTTTGACTACTTTTTCAACGTTAAACAAGCTAGCTTCAAAATATAAATAACTCTTTGGAAACATTAGAAAATCAATGAAATTATTGAAAATCGATATACAATCAATCAAAATGTATTGATTTTAACTAGTTTCATAAGTTTTTACAAAGTGATATTACAAATTTTAAGTTTTATTAAGTTTTGAAATACATAAGGATTTACATGCAAAATCAACGTGTTTTGACTACTTTTTTCAACGTTAAACAAGCTAGCTTCAAAATATAAATAACTCTTTGGAAACATTAGAAAATCAATGAAATTATTGAAAATCGATATACAATCAATCAAAATGTATTGATTTTAACTAGTTTCATAAGTTTTTACAAAGTGATATTACAAATTTTAAGTTTTATTAAGTTTTGAAATACATAAGGATTTACATGCAAAATCAACGTGTTTTGACTACTTTTTCAACGTTAAACAAGCTAGCTTCAAAATATAAATAACTCTTTGGAAACATTAGAAAATCAATGAAATTATTGAAAATCGATATACAATCAATCAAAATGTATTGATTTTAACTAGTTTCATAAGTTTTTACAAAGTGATATTACAAATTTTAAGTTTTATTAAGTTTTGAAATACATAAGGATTTACATGCAAAATCAACGTGTTTTGACTACTTTTTCAACGTTAAACAAGCTAGCTTCAAAATATAAATAACTCTTTGGAAACATTAGAAAATCAATGAAATTATTGAAAATCGATATACAATCAATCAAAATGTATTGATTTTAACTAGTTTCATAAGTTTTACAAAGTGATATTACAAATTTTAAGTTTTATTAAGTTTTGAAATACATAAGGATTTACATGCAAAATCAACGTGTTTTGACTACTTTTTCAACGTTAAACAAGCTAGCTTCAAAATATAAATAACTCTTTGGAAACATTAGAAAATCAATGAAATTATTGAAAATCGATATACAATCAATCAAAATGTATTGATTTTAACTAGTTTCATAAACTACTTTTTTTTTACAAAGTGATATTACAAATTTTAAGTTTTATTAAGTTTTGAAATACATAAGGATTTACATGCAAAATCAACGTGTTTTGACTACTTTTTCAACGTTAAACAAGCTAGCTTCAAAATATAAATAACTCTTTGGAAACATTAGAAAATCAATGAAATTATTGAAAATCGATATACAATCAATCAAAATGTATTGATTTTAACTAGTTTCATAAGTTTTTACAAAGTGATATTACAAATTTTAAGTTTTATTAAGTTTTGAAATACATAAGGATTTACATGCAAAATCAACGTGTTTTGACTACTTTTTCAACGTTAAACAAGCTAGCTTCAAAATATAAATAACTCTTTGGAAACATTAGAAAATCAATGAAATTATTGAAAATCGATATACAATCAATCAAAATGTATTGATTTTAACTAGTTTCATAAGTTTTTACAAAGTGATATTACAAATTTTAAGTTTTATTAAGTTTTGAAATACATAAGGATTTACATGCAAAATCAACGTGTTTTGACTACTTTTTTCAACGTTAAACAAGCTAGCTTCAAAATATAAATAACTCTTTGGAAACATTAGAAAATCAATGAAATTATTGAAAATCGATATACAATCAATCAAAATGTATTGATTTTAACTAGTTTCATAAGTTTTTACAAAGTGATATTACAAATTTTAAGTTTTATTAAGTTTTGAAATACATAAGGATTTACATGCAAAATCAACGTGTTTTGACTACTTTTTTCAACGTTAAACAAGCTAGCTTCAAAATATAAATAACTCTTTGGAAACATTAGAAAATCAATGAAATTATTGAAAATCGATATACAATCAATCAAAATGTATTGATTTTAACTAGTTTCATAAGTTTTTACAAAGTGATTTTACAAAAAGTTTTATTAAGTTTTGATATTTACAAAAAACGTGTTTTTTAAGTTTCAAAATTAAATAACTTTTGAAATACATTGAAAAGATATACAATCAATCAAAATGTATTGATTTTAACTAGTTTCATAAGTTTTTTACAAAGTGATATTACAAATTTTAAGTTTTATTAACTCTTTTTGAAATGCAAAATCAACGTGTTTTGACTACTTTTTCAACGTTAAACAAGCTAGCTTCAAAATATAAATAACTCTTTTTTTGGAAACATTAGAAAATCAATGAAATTATTGAAAATCGATATACAATCAATCAAAATGTATTGATTTTAACTAGTTTCATAAGTTTTTACAAAGTGATATTACAAATTTTAAGTTTTATTAAGTTTTGAAATACATAAGGATTTACATGCAAAATCAACGTGTTTTGACTACTTTTTTCAACGTTAAACAAGCTAGCTTCAAAATATAAATAACTCTTTGGAAACATTAGAAAATCAATGAAATTATTGAAAATCGATATACAATCAATCAAAATGTATTGATTTTAACTAGTTTCATAAGTTTTTACAAAGTGATATTACAAATTTTAAGTTTTATTAAGTTTTGAAATACATAAGGATTTACATGCAAAATCAACGTGTTTTGACTACTTTTTCAACGTTAAACAAGCTAGCTTCAAAATATAAATAACTCTTTGGAAACATTAGAAAATCAATGAAATTATTGAAAATCGATATACAATCAATCAAAATGTATTGATTTTAACTAGTTTCATAAGTTTTTTACAAAGTGATAT
>CAHIKZ030003535.1:0-37500 GCA_903632075.3 Acanthosepion pharaonis
TGTTAGCCCTAAAAGACACATGTGGAGATCAGCATCAGCCATCTTGATGCGAGGTAGGAAAAAGTCTATGGGAGGATTAATAATATGAAATTTCGTTTTATAGACGTTAAAATTAGCATGACATTCCTTACCCCAGTTAATAACAGACTACAGGTTATTTTTAGATAAGCTGCCAATTTGACCTTATCGAACTGATCAGACTTACGATCGATACAGGAGTAAATGTCCGTGTCATCAGCATAGATATCTAATTGAGATTTGATGTCATGTGTGTATATATAAGTATATGTGCATATAAGTATTTTAAAAAATCAAGCAGTAAATAGATGCACTAACGAAAAATAAACCTGCAAGATCCGGAATAAGTGTTTTAGTTTAAACGCACAAGTAAATGGTCCCATATACAGATCTGTACGTGTACAGGTTCCTAAATAAGGGGTCTATCAGCATCACTCAAATTCCATATTATTGCACTGTTTATCCTCATTGGGTGTTAACATACAGTTGTACTTATGCATACATAAGATCGTAGAGATAGCGAATAGCATCCTACGATGCATTATTCTACGTCCCTTACACTTGTTGGCACAATGCAGCAGGATGCTGTAAATGAACCGACTGAACGAATAGAAGACTAATAAAAAAGACAGTAGGTAACGATTGACATTCTATTTAAATTTTTAAGGATCAAACTTGACTGGGAAGCAAGAAGCGGGAAGATAGTTTCTTAAGAGAGTAGAAACTATTAACAAATAACTTACAGTTAAATCGAGCCATTTCAAGACTACATACAAAGACTACATAAATATAATAATGAGACCTCGCCGCCAATCTAGCACTGAGCTTAAATTCATAACGTTTGTTATCAGAGAGCAAAGTTCATCAGGGCAATTAACATGAAAATATTTAGAGTAAAGGCGCAGGGAAGCTACATCACGGCGGTTTGAAAGTGACTGAAACCGGGATGCTAGGTGATGACCAATAACAATGCTGATTCTTCTTTGCATTTTATCAGGAATTCTTAAATATAGAGAAGCACTATATTTACACCCTTGTGGAAAATAATTGAGACAAAACGAATAATTCTGTTATTATTTGTATTTTTTTCGTATTTTGCCAATGAAACATGACCCAGGGAACATATTAGTGCTTCGTACGTCCATTTCACAAAGTCTTTCTTTGCAGATTGGCCACAGATTCTCAACTGGATTTAAATTAGAAGAGTTTTCCCGGCCAGTCTATAGTATTTTGATTTGCTCACTGATAAGACTTCCCAGTGTGTTCATGCCGCGTTACAATTTTCGTACGCTTCTTTGGAGTAAAGTCCATCGCAGACAATGGCCGTAGGACATCTAATCGATAGTCGAGACAATAGTGTCTGGGCGTGATAAAAATCTGATACAATCAAGGATGACAGTATATTTTAAGGCCAAGCAAATTTCATCATACACCCCGAAAATAGATTCATATTACTGTGCACCACTGCAAATGACCTAATTTGAGGAAAAGATGGAAATCGATTACACCCTGTCACTCCAGGGGACCTAACTCTTACTGTATGGTGTAAGAAAGGAAACTTAAGCGGTTGTTTCAATTAATTTGCACAAGGGTGTATATTGTATTAAAAAAAAAAAAAGTAAATTCATTTAGAATAAATATTGAAGCTGGTATAATATAGACTGAATTGCAATTGATAAATTTGGCTTTCATTTAAGCATGTATTTAGTTATTTTTAGAAACTAGTTTCAAGATCTTGCGTTCGAATCCGACCACCGAGCCAGTGACAACAGTTTTTCGAATAATTCTTTCTTTGTAATTAGTAATGTTTATATCGTCTTAACACAGCAAAGGTAAATGATTTCAAAGATATGTACACATAGATTTCATAGATGTGTAGTTGTGTACATATAGATTTCATAGATGTATATACATAGATTCCATTAATGTGTACACATAGATTTCAAAGATGTGTACATATCGATTTCATAGATGTATACATATAGATGCACATAGATTTAATAGATGTCTATACTTAGATACCTTTAATGTACACATAGATTTCATAGATGTGTACATAGATTTCATCAATATGTACACACAGATTTCATGGATGTGTACACATAGATTTCATAGATGCATACATGTAGATGTGTGCAGATAGATTTCATAGATGTGTAAATATAGATGTGTACTCATCGATTTCATAGATATGTACACATAGATTTCATAGATGTGTATACATAAATTCCATTAATGGTGATTTTCTAAGCGTAGCTTAGATGTGGCACAAGGCCGAAAGTATGTGGCACCTAGTGAGGATCGAACTCTCTACTCAGTCTAGTCAGTTCTAGCGAGACAAACTTTCTACTCATTAAAACACATCGGGGTACCCATAGGTTCCATTAATGTGTACACACAGATTTCAAAGATGTCTCTACGTAGATTCCATTAATGTGTGAACATAAAGTCATAGAAATTCCCAGGAAACCTGTGCGAAATATCGGAAGTAAAAAAATAATAAAATTGGCTACTTTTTTAAAAACATTCCAACGCGAACTTTGACCTTCAGACTTAAAGAATAGTTAGAGCTTAAAATGAAATAACTTTGGTTCTCCAGCCATCTCTTTGCAATTTTTTTTTTTGCTTGCAGCTATTCTATAAAGTATATAGCTGACAACAAAAAGTTGTATCTTGGAAGAAAAATAAATTTTCTACCAGGGACACCGTGTCTTGATGTCGCCAACGCCTCTCTTCTCACACACACACACTGAAGCCCATGTTCTGAAATGTAGACAATACAAGAGCGTACATAAGTATGTATGTATGAGTCGTCGCCTTGCATACAAAATATGCACCTGTTGCTTATAACCTGCTACAATTATCAAGGACATTGCACTATTAGACATGTTATGACGACTACTACTACTACTACGACGACGACGATAACAACTTTAATGTTTACAAAAGGTTTAAAATCTGTTTTGAATTTTAAACCCCAGGTATCATTTTGGAGTATCTCTAAAGTTATACACACACACACACATATATATATATATATATATATATATATATATATATATATGTGTGTGTGTGTGTGTAATTAATGGAGGTCTATATATATATATATATATATATATATATATATATATATATATATAAATCGATTCTCCTGTCGGGTTCGACGTATGAGGTCAACAGATCAGTTTCCAGGAAAATGACAGCCCGACACCGGCACATGAGATTCGATTATAGTGGTGAAGTTTGCAGGACCATCCACACTTTTTTGAAGGTTGAATACAGAAACCTGGTGCACTACGTGCCACAAGGTTCAAAACAACCCCCTCAGGGTTTGAATTCAGAGTTGTCCTTCCTAGACCAGTTGCCATCCAAGGATATAGAACCCAGTCTGTCCTGCTATTTTACCCATAGCTGGAGGCAGTAGAAGAGGATTCATTGTTATACCTCAACACAGCAACTAATAATAAATGTTCAAAATGTCCTCTGCTTGTTTCTATTCACACCCGATGGATCATCCACCCTGAAGGACCCTTAAAAAATACTCCCACAGAGTGTCGAATATTTTCACTATTTATGACACATCGATAAAATTTCTCTGCATTATTAATATCTGCTGCATAAACCAATTGTTTTAGGTGGCCCCACAGATAATAGATAATCCAAAGGATTTAGGTCGGGGGAACATGCAGAATATTTGGAATTTATTCATCTTTTTCATGGTCCATTTCATCCATGGAAAAACCTTGTTTTTAAAATGCGTTGGTCTCAATCATTCTCATGAACCACATGCGAAACAAATATTATCAGGGGTACATATATTCTAAATAAGTCCCTGTAGACAGCTCTTATAAGACGTGCTGGGAGAAAACATGGATCTACAAGACAGTCACCTACAATTCCAGCGCACACATAAATTGATGCTGGTGCCTAGCGTGTATTGTATCATGAGGTTTCCGATCCGCCCACAAATAATGGGTGTTTAAATTTGTTATTTCATCTCTTCCAAATATTGCTTCATCCATAAACAAAACTGAAGTGACAAAAAACGGATTGACAGTTTATGCAATAAACTATCGTAAAAAGTTCTTTTTTGGTGAGTGATCAGAGGGCGAAAGACCTTGCACATATTGCCAATGATACAGATACAGGAGCTGCTTTTGAAGTACCTTTCATGTGGTACTATGAGATGAACGACATGCTAGGGCCACTTGACGTGTGCTAATATCTGGATCGTCTTCGGCAGAATAATGAATGTGTTCTTATATTTCAAGTCTCTATTCTTGCTAGTTTTAAATGCCACAACGTTGTCTCAGTTAAATGACGATAAACAGCAACAAAGTTGAATGACTCAGTTTTTTTCGGTCTTAAAACGCAATGTGAAATGCAGCCGTACAGCCTTTTTTCATTACTATACTTTTAGCTGTTTAGAAATTTGAAAAATCATATCTTCCTGATCACGATATGAATATCCTGCCATTATTAAACGGAACACTTCTTAGTTAACTCTCTACTACACACATTAAACGTTGAAGGCAGACTGTACACGAATGACAAAGTCAAGTTGTCTACATAGAAACACATTGCCATCTATCGTAAACTTTCTTTAAATTTAATAACCCCAAAATGGAAGATGTTCCACGGAAAAGATGTTTTTAAAAATTTGTCCTTGTTTTATATCAGGGAACTATATAAATTTATAAAAATATTTTTGATACACATTGTATATTAAAGGTGTTTATCAGTTAATTTTTACGTGGCAAGGTGGAGTAATGGATAGCGGCTCGGATTGAGGAATCGGAGAGCCGAGTTCGGATTCCAGTCGTATTCATTACATTCTATTACGAGCTTATACCCTTGGGAAAGGTATGAATCCTCTTCTACTCCTCCCAGCTATGGGTAAATAGCAGGACAGACCGGGTTTTATAGCCTTGGATGGCAACTGATCTACCGCAGAAAGAAACGACAACCTACTGCAGGAAAAAAAAATCTGCCTCGTCAGTCATGTATCAAATGATACATGATCGCCTAAGCGTGTATTACGCACGGCACATAACTGACTGACCACTTACATAAATTACTCAAACATCATGCTCATGATCGATCTGTCAATTCTTCATAAAAACGCCTTTCCGTGTTACAAAATGCTTTTCTACGATATTTTCAATATTAAAAAAATTATTTTTACATGAAATATGTACCGCTAAAATTTGAGCTGAAAAACCTTAAAAACACACTGAAAATAATTTAGAGGCCTTTTTAGTAATATATTTTTTTGAAAAATAATAACCTAAATTTAATCCGTATGAAACGAAAATAAGTTTCTGTACGTGTTGTAACCTAATTGCTGAATGAGGAATAACTAAAACGGAAGTTGGAAATGAAATGGTAATCATTATAGCATCAATAATATACAATACTCGCTAGCGGCGTCAAGTAGGTAAACAACTGCTAGTGGTGGACTACTTCGACAGCACATTACCCCCACTTACAATAGTGTCCAACATATTTATGAGGATTGGGACATAGCCATTAGTGTTCATAGGTATGGTATATAACATTATGTAAAGAAACGTTGTAGACATCTTAAAACATTATCACGTTCACTTTTCGCTCATCGACTTATCGAACTGTCATCATAGACGAAATTTGTAATCAAAACAATTAAAAATCTCTTTAAAATTTAATATTTGCCCTAGAAATGTGTTTCTAATTAAACTAGAAAATTTGAATATTAATTAACTAGATTTTGTAAAAGTAATGCCTATTTTAAAAAAATTAAAATATGAAAATAACCTTTTATTTACGTACGGTAACTTCTGATATCATAAGTCAACAATAATAGGTTTTTTAGTGCCATCTTTGCCTCTTAGAAAAATTAAAGAAATACGGAATACTAGTATTGCAAGAAATTGGCATTGTTTATATTTTAAAATTAATTATCTTTAACCTTATATAACAAGTAGTTTAAGAATATTATTTTTTTTATTCTGTATGCTTTTATGAAACTTAAAATGAATTTATTTTTTACATTAGAATGTATATAAGAAGAATTTAATTTAAAAAATAGTAAAATGATACTCTCGAGGTTAATTCTTTGCTTTCACTTTTTTAATTATTTTCTTATGTTTGATGTTATAAAATATTTAATTGCATCCAATGAGATCTTTTTATAATTCTTCTGGTTTTAAAACCAAATGTTGGGGAAGCTTGCAAATCTCAGTACGAATCTATCGAGACAAAGCAGATTCAGAATTTTTCCCATTTGATATTCCACACAATAAAACAATCTAACATTTATAAAAAGTACTAAATAAAATTATATAAAAAATAAAACTTTTTGCAGTCAAATTTGATTTTTAAAAGTTTAAATGTAATGTCAATTGTTATCTTCTGCCTTCTTAATTCCTGTTTTTTGATTGTTTCCATTTGCTTAATAATGTTTTCTTTTTTTTCACATTCTCTCGCACTCATTACCTCCTTTGAGCGTTAGTGGCTTTATTGTCTTGGTTGGAAAGAAATGATTAAAAAAAAAAAAAATTCTTTTAAAAATATTTCTGATGAGAAAATAGTATCAAACTTGAACTTTTTCGATTCTTCAAACACATTTAAAAAAAAATCTCTTTTGTTATAAGCAATCGTAAGAATTTCAAAATTGCACTGAAAAATTACAAGTACATTTTTCATTAATAAATCTTCATTTTAGATTCTTATTTAAATTTATTCTTATTTGTAAGTTCTTATTTAAATATTTCAAGTGGTAATTTTGTTTGAATTTAGTAATGTGGTAAACTCTAGCGTTGCGAAAACGCACGTTCCAAAATTATAAACTATCAATAAATATTACAAATAACTGCCAATAAATAACATATTTAAAAAAAAAATCTTTCGGTTTACACTGCATTTATTTCATCTTAAAGTTTTACCGGAAATGGAAAAATTACGCCTTGAGGATGAAAATGTGAAATTTGCTAAAAAATTCGACGTAGCGACATCAAATCTATCTAAACAACATTTTAAACATATGGATCGCGTTATTAAATGAATTGTTAGTAAGTTAACGCCTTGATAGTGAAGAGATTTCGCCATTAATTACATTAACATTGCCAATTAATTCTTTGTATAATTACCTCTTTATGATATAATATATATACTGCACACACAATCTTATATATATATTACAAAAGTTGTTTGCACTCATTATTATATAGCATCTCGAGGTGTTAACATACATCTTTATTTATCCGTTACTCAGCCTGATCTCCTCTATATATTAATGATATACTCCGCTATTGTAGTAAAAGGAAGCATTACCAGATGTCAATAATATAACACATCTGATGTTGAAATATGAACGGATTATTTAATGCATAAGTACGGAAGATTAGGATGCTTTTTAATTTTATTTCCTGTTAGCTTTTTTCTCTGCTACACTTCAGAAAGAGCCACTCAAAGCAGAGTTACTGAATGAGATTGTTGTAAAGGGATAAAGGCTAAGAAAGAGGGTGTACAATATGAAGATATGTAGGATAGATACCAGTTGAATCTAGATTTGAAGATTTCTTTGGATATTTTTCTTGTAATTATTTTAAAAAGCCGATTATATGCAGGAACAGGTTTAAGAATCGTTCTATGACTAATGCACACAATATAACATTTGATGGTACAAATAAAATAGTAAATACTACTACTACTACTACTACTACTACTACTACTACTAATAATAATAATAATAGATCTAGTCGCCAGTCAATATATAAAATTAATTCAGGGTACGTAAATAGTCATTCTAGTTAGGTATGAATGAGTAGGAAGGGCTATCCACTGAGTATTGTGACAACGTGTGGGATATTGTCACGTAACCAAACAACCGAAAATAGAAAATTCTGTGGGATTTTGAAACTGAAAACGATCGCCAAATCTAGACCAGAATATTATATCTCTTATTATCTTATTTCTTTACCCGAATATGTTAAAAAAAAAGAAGTGAACCGTGAAAATGTCAAGTGCATACCCATCATTATTGGCAGGCTTGTAACAGTAGTGAAGAGTCTTGCAAAGAAGTTGGAAGAATTGGAAATGCGATGAACTGAAACCATTCACACAACTGCATTCCTAAATTCAATTCAAATGCCAACGAGAGTTTTGTAGGGACTTTTTATCGCTTGATCCTCAGTAGACGCTACCATACTAATGGTGGGATTATTCATAAACAGAATAATATGAAGAAGAAGAAGAAAAAGAAGAAAATGGCGTAGAACTTTGGAGAAGAATTGCTTTTACTTGATTCCTCAGATATTATAAATATGACAACTTACTAGTAAATAATAATATTAGAAATTCCAATACATTACACATTTCTTCTAATAATAACTGCTTCCTATTTACGTTTACTACAATAAAAGTAGGCAAATGTTCAGCGATAAAAATCAGTGTTCGGAAAACACAAACAGGAAAATAGATATAAAAAAATATTATATCAGCGCCAACAGAATAGAGATAGAATAATATTATAACAAATTTAGAGGTAAGGAGATTGAATATAGAATCGGTAGTTTTGAACAATACCACATGTTGCTACAGAACCAAAACATTAACCTAAATTCGTGTCTTCTTTTTTCTTTGTCTTCTCAAATAGAGACTTTCGCATATTTCATTTTCTATGATTTATCAACCCTTTGCAGGTTATTTAAAGCCAGAAAATATTTTTAGACCGTAAGAACTTTTTTGAAGAAAATAATGTTTTTTTTTTTTTTTTTTCTGGAGATAATAATGGTTTAGTTTTATTAATTAACCTATAGCTGGGGGAAGAGAATGTGGATTCCTGCTTTTCCTAACGGTATTTGCGCGTAAGTTAATATAAATGAATATAACGAACCTAACCTGAATTGAAACTCGGCTCTCAGATTAACAATTCCGAGTCATTATCCATTACACACACA
Source organism: Acanthosepion pharaonis (assembly GCA_903632075.3). Classification (NCBI taxonomy): domain Eukaryota; kingdom Metazoa; phylum Mollusca; class Cephalopoda; order Sepiida; family Sepiidae; genus Acanthosepion; species Acanthosepion pharaonis. The sequence continues at coordinate 8,958 of CAHIKZ030003535.1, forward strand.
CACACACACTTGGTATTCGCAAGCAGTCACCCATCTAGATAATGACTAGGCTCGACGTTGCTTAACGTTTCAACGTGATGCCGCAGTAAGCCTATTTGGGTGTCTTGCATTGCGCCAAACCGGTTCAGAAATATCTAAACTGTCAGCTGCATGCAACTGTTTTTCCAGATCCATGATTGGAAATGGCTTTGTGCAAATGAAGTCTGTAGGTATTAGCATGTAGAATCCTTGTTCGAACCTTGTCGACTGGCGCTACAGAATCACAAACAAATTATTGCATCAAATAACAGAAACCACATCTTTTAACATTTTTTTAAAATAACGGCAACAACTAAAATGAATAGAACTCGTAGACGAAATGTCATCATGAAGATGTTGACATTTCACTCCAAATAAAATGGTTGGAAGGAATCCTGCATCAGTACCGGAAAGAGCGATAACAGTTGCTGAACTTGAGAAATCTATGGTACTGGCTGCTCGGTCAATAAATGTTAAATGTTCCCTTATGGGAAAACGGCTATTATTATCAATATCATTACCGTAATACCAGAACCAGTAGCATCACCACCATCACCATCACTACCATTACCACAACCAATAATCTATCTGGTGTTGGCATTGCCCTGTCCGTGTTAAAAGCTGTCGATCTGATATATATATATATATATATATATATAAGACAACGCTCTACGCTTAGAAGTGTAGCTTTATTTTCAGGAAGAATTTTGATTAGGATTTCTTGAAACTGACATTAGATAAGAATTTATATGTAACGTCTTGACTTACGAGCAAGAGAAGCTGATAAAAATTACCTTTATTTCTTCTTTGTTCTATATCAACTTTCTGATATCCTGTCATTCCGCTTTTAGTCTGTCCGAATGACGGCAAGTCAGCCTATCGAGTGAAGAACACTCTTGAGAAAACTCTTGGGGAAAATTGACAGCCGGGTCTTAGGCGGGAGTGGCAATCGCTTTAGTTGATGACAGAAACTGAAATTGGCTGAAGGATAAAGTCACAGATGGACAGGAAGTAACAGAGAATCATTTTATATGTACGCACATTGCAATAACAATTCGGACAGGATAAGGATAATAATGAGTTGAAAACTTGTTAACATCTTTTCTTTGTTAGGTTTTCATATGTGAATCTTTTAAATAAATAGATAAATATATTACCACTTCAAGGGAGACAACTCTAAAACAGCAAAACCTTTACAGAATATTACAGGCATAAATAACGTGCTATAATAATGATGATGATAATACTACTGACGATAATAATATCAGAAATATGCAAAAAGAAAGGGAGGTCGAAGAAGAGTATTAATATTTTCGAGATGTGTATTCGGTAAAAATATGAAAAATATTCGAAACAGCGTAACAAGAAATAAAAGAACGAAAAGAAAATGCGAGAATAGTGAAGAAGGCCATAAAAAGATAAAATATTTTCCACAAGGATTTTGAAAGGTAAACAGAAAATTATCACAGACATGGCTGTGCAGAGGACATACGATAAAACAAAACTAATGGATTCTTATAGTGAAAAAAAAAATGAAATAAACGACAAAAACCATGAGAAAGCAACTATGGCGTATAAAGTGATGCGACGTTGCACCACATCAGAAATAAAATGGCTTAAAATATAAAATCACGTATGACAGAATAGAATGAATGATAAATTGAAATTGTACAAGGAACGTATTTTTGAAGAAAGAAAATTGTGCAGCGCAGGAGCAGTGGTTTTCAGAACAATTTCCATCAAATACTCAGTGGATTTCTCCTTGTGCAGGCTGTGGGAAAACTGTAAAAAAAAATTCCGTGCCGTTATCCATTACACCAGCGTCATATCCAACCTTACAGCACCTGGTATTACCAAGCGGTTACCAGTGACCAGGCTCGACGCTGCTTAACTTCGGTGAACGTACGGGAACAGGTGCTTCAATGTGTCCGTCAGCTGTATGAGAACGCAAAATCTAAAGTTTGATTCGAATACAAATCATCATCTTTTCAAACTTTACTTCTTTTTCATCGCCATTTTTTCTTTCTTTCTATTTTTTCTTGTATTTTGTCAGCCATTTGTTTTCTTTCTTTTTCTATATTCTTCCAACTCTTTCACTCCCAGCATTGACTTCTTACCTATACACATTTCGCTTTAATTTAGTCATTCTCCACGTATCTACTTCTGTCTCTCTTTCTTTCCAAGTCTCTCCTACTTTCCATATCTCTCCTTATTTCCACGTCTTCCCTTCATTCCTTGTCTCTCTTTCCATTTATCTGCTTCTTTTCATTCACTCATTCTCTCACGTCTCTTTTCATTTCCTTCTCTTCACGTCTCTTTTCATTTTCAGTCTCTCATGTTTTCTCTCCATTCTCCTCTTTCCTTCCATGTGTCTCCCTGGGGAGGTTTTTCCTGTGTCTAAAAGACGATTATTTTCCACGTCTCCTTTTCGAAACTTTTCAATCCATATCTCTCCTTCTTTCCTTAGTTCCTTCATTCCTTGTCTCTCCTTCTTTCCACGTCTTCCCTTCATTCCTTGTCTCTCTTTCCACATCGCTCACCTTCTTTTCGTGTCACTCCTTCCTTCCATGTCTCTCACTTTCAGAACGTCTTCCTTTTTTTCATGTCTCTTTTTTTTCATTCTCTCTTTATTTAAACGTCTCTCTTTCCTTCCATGTCAAATAAATATAGTAATGTCGTTGGATAAATTCTCCACGTCTCTCTTTTCCTTTTATGTCTCTCATTCTGTCTCCTGTCTCTCTTTTTTTCCATGTCTCTCATTCTCTCCACGTCCTCTCTTTCCTCTCTCATTCTCTCCACGTCTCTCTTTCCTTCCATGTCTCTCATTCTCTCCACGTCTCTCTTTCCTTCCATGTCTCTCATTCTCTCCACGTCTCTCTTTCTTTCCATGTCTCTCATTCTCTCCACGTGTCTCCTTTTTTTGTTTATTTTAAAACGTCTTCCTGGACATTTAATTTAAAAACAAAAATTTAAATGACTTTGCATGTCTCTCCATTTACCACGTTTCTCTTTCCACAAAACTTTCTCTCCTCTGATCTCTTTCAATAACATCTTTCTCTCCTTCACTTGATTTCACGTCTCTCCATCTTTCCATCTCTCCTTTCTCCGTCTCTCCTACGTTCCGTGTTTCCTTCTTTCCACTACCTACGTTATTATTTCGAGAAGCGTAAAAATGACAAATATTGATGACTTTAAAAAAGTATACATCCCCATTGTAACTGAAACCATCGCCTGACTGAACAGAAAGAGGACAGGTGCGCTACATAGATTTATAGGTGTTTACTGTTTCGCTTAATTTGACACAAGGCCACAAACGGGGAGCATTCAGCGAAAATTGAATTATTTATTTAGACTGATAATGAACATATGGATATGAAAATCAGAAATAATTCCATTTCCATTTTACAAAGTATTAAGAATATCCTAACTGTATTAATAAGGATCTCTTTTTAAAGCTGATTGAAGAATCAGTTAGAAAAAGTTATAAACATCAAGTTTATTTACGCAAATTTAAATTTACATTTGCTTTTAAGTGCTGATTTATACTTTTAGTTATAAATAATTGTAAATAAAAAAAATCTTATCACTCTGTGTTAAAAGAAAATGTATATAAATTTTGCACCAATTTTACCATCAAAGCTTTCATCTTAGCATGTGCGCTAAAGTAGATGTTGATATGCGTGTGAAAAATAAAGTGAAACAGATCAGAGGGAGAGAGAAAAAATATTTTAAGAGCTTCCACACATCTTTAGTATATAAACACTCCAGAGACAGACAGGCAGGCAGGCAGAAAGATAAAGATTATATATATATATATATATATATATATATATATATATATATATATATATATATATATATATATAATTACAACTTACTTAAACTGATATAATTTTTTCTTTTTCTTTTCAGTTGTCAGTAACTGACACTAATCGGAATCAATTAGTAATTTAATCCTTATAATCTAACATACAACAAAAAGGTATTTTAAGAAGCAATGACAAGCCGACTGCGAGAAAAATGTTTTCGAAAAGATTATCGTATTTCATATCCATAATGTTTATTCTACTCATATCCGTTTAAAATTTATCATTTAAAATCTTAAATTTGCGTTTTCTTTCAAATTAAGGTTGTTTGTTTTTGATATCACGTAACAAATTCGTTTCTTTTTCAAAAATACAAGGAAATCGAATCCAAAAAACATAAGAACAGATGTTAATATAAGTCGTGTTTCAATAACCACTAAAGAATTTCTTTTTGAATGTGTAACAATAAAGTAAAAAGGAACATAGGGCCGCAACAACGCCTCTTCAACGGACGCGGTTCCGGGCGACCCTCTTCAGCTCGGCTCATGTCATGCCGTCTGCCTTCACCTCTGCATCAACACTTCTGCACCAGTCTGTTTTAGTCAACCCACTTTTCACTTCCCTTGTGGATTCCAGTCAAGGACATGCCTGGTGACACGAGAAGCAAAGCTTGCGGAGTGTGTGGCCGATCCATCCCCATTTACGTTTCTTGATGGCGGCTTATCTGGTCCTGGCCCATAGTTGGAGACAACTTCCATCCACCTGATATTGACGATGTTCCCGAGACATCATTAAGCTTAATTATTTTTATGAATCATTTTCATTACTGGTATGCCACTGCGGCTAATGGAAGGGAGTGCAGACTAGTAGCGATGGTCATGATGAGAAGAGATGTTTCCATATAGGAAACTTTCAGCATCTATTGACCGAACATATATTATTACTGGTGGGTGAAATTTATAAAATCTTTCACTTAAAACAGATTTTAGAGAAAACAGGCTTCTCAAGTGCAGTTATTGCTCTTTCTAATAATGAAGGAAGTTTCCTTTTTCATCTTTTGCTTACACATACACACAAACACACACACACATACATATATATATTTCTCACTCTATATATAATTTTGAACAATTTAGATCAAATAACGAGGCATAAATCTATCCCGAAACTGACACAAGTTATTGAAGGCTTAAAAAACGGTTTCAATACAAGTGTTGTAGAGAAATGATTGACTGATTCGTTTTCTATGGGTTATTATCTCTTTGTAGGTTATTTAAAGACAGAAAATATATTTTAGATTGTAAGAATTTTTGTGTGGGGAGATAATAAAGGTTTAATGATACAAGTCTTACTAATTAACCCATAGCTGGAGAGATGATGTGGATTAATACCTTTCTGAACGTTATTTGTACGTAAGTGAATATAACGAACCAAACGGGAATTGGAGCTCGGGTCTCCGATTAACGATTCACAAGCTTATAGCACCTGATATTCCCAAATGGTCAGTCTCAATGTTGCTTAACTTGGGTGATCGGACGTGAATCGATGTATCAACGTGATGTGGCCGTCAGAAAGCGATACAAATAATTCACCAGGTCCTAGAATTTTACTTATTCAATCATCAGAATGGTTCAAATATATATATATATATATATATATATATATAAAAGAAATAAATGGACAAGGGTCCGACAATTTATTTATTAAAGACATATTTTTATGTTTAACGTTGTTATTTTATAGATATACAAGTATTTAAGATTGTTTGGACAGGAAAAACAATTTTTTATTGAAGATTTTAAAATGTTGGATTGCTAGAAAATATATATTTATAAATTTAAATTATATAAAATATACCAAATTGGTTATTTATATATTAAAGGCACGTCAGCGTATATGACGGTTCCGTATAGGATGCAGGTTCGAATCCTGTCAAAGAACGAATATTTTCTATGAAAATTTCTCGGACATTCAGGCCGGTAAATGTTATTTAATACTGTTTATCATAAACAGAGCATTTGCTTAAATACTTGTATCTATAAAATAACAACGTTAAACATAAAAAAATGTCTTTTAATAAATAAATTGTCGGACCTTGTCCATTTTCTTAATATATGACGTCATTTGTTTACATTGATGGTAAAGAGCAGTTATGAATGTACGAGATTCATGGAAAATTGGAGTTTATAAACAGTAAATTCGACCTTGTCTACCGATTGGTTCTTTGTAGCTAAAGCGTAAAAAGGCACGTCAGCGTATATGACGGTTCCGTATAGGATGCAGGTTCGAATCCTGTAAAAAGAACGATAATTTTCTATGAAAATTTCTCGGACATTCAGGCCGGTAAATGTTATTTAATACTGTTTATCATAAACAGAGCATTTGCTTAAATACTTGTATCTATAAAATAACAACGTTAAAAATAAAAAAATGTCTTTAATAAATATATATATATATATATATATATATGGTTATATATTATATTTAAATAAATTTAATCTCCAATCATCTTTTTTTAAATATGTGAAAAATTTCTAAAAAAAATTTTTAAAAATAATTTATCGTCAAAAACAATTCCTTTAATTTTACCAAAAAATTTTTTTGAAAAAGTCCAAAGCAAAGGAATTTGGGAGTTAATAATTATTTTGCATATTTATTCCAGCGTATATATATATTTATATTGAAAAAAATTTAAAATGTTTTTAAATAAAACTTACTAATTATATTTTAGTAGATTAAAGACATTTTGATTCTTGGTCATTTTGAATTATTTCCAGGGACATGCTCCTGAGAATATATTGATTATTGAATATATATATATATATATATATATATATATATATATAGTTAACATATCCTTTAATATTCAAACTTCATCAATACAGTACATAGTTATTCAATAAATACTATTGGGAATTTGGAAAAAGATTATTTCCCCCCACTTAGGTGAAATGGAAAATTTTTCAGGCCTCGAACTTAAAAATTTTTTTATTTTTTACAACAGATTCCTTTCTAATCTGCATTTTCTAAAATGTTAATAATCTAACATAATTCAAGAATTGGCTAAAAAAATCATAATGATAAATTTTTTTATCTTTAAAAAATAATATATGACAAATAGTATCAAAACATTATTTTTTTTTATATATCTTAATAAAAAAATAGATTTAAAATTATTCTTATCTAAAATTTTTTTTTAATTTCGAACAAATTGTCAAATATTCACAATCCATCTTTCTATTTTTTATATAAACTTAAAAATAGAAAAAAAGTTTTAAAAAAAATTAATAATTTAATTTAAAACATTTTTTTTTGAAAAAATTTTTTTTGGGATGAGCTGATGATTTATGAATTTTTATAATATATTCTTCATCTATATATTCATCTTAATTAAATCAAATCGAATATTTTTCTTGATAGTTTTCCTGTTTACATTGGATTATTAACCATAAAAAAACAAAATTATGGAAATTTATTTGTATATTTATTGGAAATTTTCAAATTAAAATTTGAATATTTAACTTTTTTTGATATAGATTTTTTCAAACATTTTAAAAAAAATTTCACCATGCTTCTATTTATAATTAAAAAAATGATTTTGAAAATCTGTTTTAAAATCCTTTTTTTTACCATAACGCCCTTTTTTTCATCTATCTAAATATTTCTATCCAAGATTTCCATAAAAATTCCATATATACACAATTGCAAAATTCGAAATGTTTGTTTTACAATTATTTCAGTTGGATTAAAAAATCTTGCGACAAAAAAAAATAAAAAAAAAACAGACGAAAACGACATTTTATTTCAATAGTTTCTTATTTTGAAAATGATAAAAAAAAAATTATTACAACCTTTCTTAAATGATTTTTAATTTTTCAAAAAAGATAATTCATTCCTAAATATGAATTATAAATCAAATTTCAAAACAATAAACCTCTGAATTAATCAAAAATTTAAGGTATTAATATATAGAAGAAAATATTATATTTAAACATGTAAAAATAAATCAAATATTTGAGAATTTTCATGAATCTTCTATGTATTTTTTTATTTTATTTTTTTTAAAAAACCATGCCATACTATTTGAAAATTATTAGAAATAAGAAATTTTATTGAATATCTAAATTTTAAAACAATTTTTAAAACGTTTTAAAGCAACGATTGTAAAAATTAATTTCATCGAAAATTTCTTTATTAAGAACTATCAAAAATGTTAAACGATTACGTGTAAAAATGTAAGTATTTTAAATAATAATATATAAAAAAAAATGATGCATATAAGCGATTATATTTTACAAACATTACTAGATTTTTTTTTGTTTACAATCCCTTCATTATAAATTATTATGGTTAAAAAAATTTTTCCACCAACACTCAACGGTATTTCCTAGGAATGTGTGAAATTTTATATATATATATAAAAATTATATATATATATATATATATATATATATAAATATAATATAAAATAAAAATAAAAATTAACAAATTTTTATTTTTATTTTTATGCTGGAATTTAATTTAAATTATTTAATCATGTTGTTAATAATTTAAATTTAAAAAATACCCCGTTGATATATATATTTACATGAGTTATTAAATAGCCTATTCAAAAAAAAACATTTCTTTATACAAATTTTATTTATTTTTCATATATATATATATATGAATTTAATATAAAATTTTTCAGTTTGTAAATATGTTATATAATTCCAATATATATATAGCCTTATCATGAAAAAAAAATTATTTTAACAAACATTTATCATTATTTATTATATTTATTCCACAATATAATATATATATAAATAATATCCATATATCAAATGCTCTTTTATTAGAAATTCGAGAATGGAAAATGATAAAATATAATAAAAAGAAGTGTATATATTATAAAATTTTATGTTAAAATATACTTTTGTATATAATATGCCAATAATTTAATTGAAAAAAAAAATAATTTTCGACAAAAAAGTTTTCAAATTTAAGGTTTGATTTATTGCGTTTATTATAAACAAAATAAATATGAAAAAATCTAGTTTTGATTGTTCAATATCCATTTTGATATTTTATAGAATATATATATATATATATATATATATATATATATTTAAATTTTATTTTCGGAAATTCAAATCTTTTCTTTTTTTTCATATAGAATCTATTTTTCATCTTTTTCTTTTAAGTTTTTATTTAATTTCTTGTTTCTTAGATATAATAGTTTTTATTTTTAATTTAAATTAAATTTGTGGAATTGGCTATGAAATAAATTTTCTGTAAAAAAAAATTTACAATGAACCAAATAAAATAAATATTTAAAAAATTTTGTTCTTAAAATTTAGGAACTATTGTTATAGATTTCAAATAAGATATTTTTTCATTGATTTTTTATTAAAGATGGATATCAATATAAATTCTTTTTAAAATGAAAGAAATATATCGAACTAATAATGGGCCAAGGAAAATATTACATTTGTAAATATATATATTAATTTTAAAAATATATATTCTAAAATATATAAAATAAAATGTAGAGAAAACAAATTTAAAATGAAAGAAAGAAAAAAAAAGAATGAAAAATATTTTAAAAGGAAAACATAATTCATTTTTATTTAAAAAAAAACATATTTAATTTTTCAAATCATGAAAAATTTAATTCATTTCCCTCCCAAACAAATAATTAATCAAAGATTTATTTTAAAAAACATTTTTTGTCAAACTTATAAAACAAAAAATAATATTTAAAATTAAATTTTTTTTGAAACACACTTAACAATTAAAAAATTTTCAGGAAAAAATGTATAGAATTTAAGATGAAAAATGAATCATATATATACACCTTTTGCAAATTAATTGAAACAAAACCAATAATTCCGTTATTTTTGTTTTTTTTCGTATTTTTCCAATGAAACATGACCCAGTGCACATGTTAGTACTTCGTATGTCCATTCCACGAAGTCGTTCCTTGCAGATTGACCACAGATTCTCGATTGGATTTAAATCAGGAGAGTTTTCTGAGCCAGTCTATAGTACTTTGATTTGCTCACTGGTAAGGCTTGCCATTGTGTCCGTGCAGCGTTACAATTTTCGTACGTTTCCTTGGAGTAACGTCCATCGCAGACAATGGCCGTAGGACAACTAATCGACAGTCGAGACAACAGTGTCTGGGCGTGATAAAAATCTGATGCAATCACGGATGACGCAATATTTTTCAAGGCCAAACAAATTTCATCATACACCCCGAAAATAGATTCATATTACTGCACACCACTACAAATGACCTAATCTGAGGAGAAAATAGAAATCGATTACACCCTGTCACTCCAGTGGGTCTAAAACCGACCGTATGCTGAAAGAAAAGAAACTTAAGCGGTTGTTTCAATTAATTTGCACAAGGTATTTTTGTATATGTTAAAGAAAAATTTTGGCATAAAATTCATTTATCTATTCCTTATTAAAAATCACATATATCATTTTGATTAATATAAATATTTATAATTTATTTTCAGAGGAAACATTATTTTTTTCAAAAAAAAGATATTTTTTAAATTTTAATATTAGAGGATTTTTTCATCAATTAATAAAAAATATATTGGGAAAAAATAATAGATAACAGAATTCAAATATAAAAATAATTAAAAAAAACAAATCGATTATTTTGTTTTTATGTTTTTTTAAATATCATAAAAAATTTATATATTTAATATTTATATATAAGACGTAAAAGGGATCAAATTATTTTCTCCAACAGTTAAGAACATAATTAGAAAAAACGAATTTATAGAAAAATAAAAAAAAAAAATTTATTATTAGTTTTTATATTCTTAAATATTAGATTAACATGAAACTTTGTTTTCTACAAAAAAAATTTAAAAAAAATTGAAAATTTTAAACAGAGAAGAAAGACGAGGAAGAGTGGAATTTCAGTTTGAACATAAAATACAGCGTGTTGATTGGTTACATTAGGAGGTTGGGTTGGCAAAAAACGACATCTAAACATCTCAAATTATTATAGAATTTAAAAGTCTAACCAGAAACTTATTCGTGATAAAGTTTTTATTTTTTTGAAAAATATTTAACAAGTATTTAACTGAATCAAAATTAATGTTTGCAACCTGTTTTAATCCAATTGAAATATTTTTCAAACATTGATTATTTTAGATAATTGTGATGTTTATGACGACAATATACATTTTAACAGGACAAATAAAAATAATTAAAAGAAAAAAAATTCAAAAATTAATTGTTTATTTTGGAGAATTTTTTTTTATTTATTTTACTGGGACAAAAACAAAAGACATGACAATTGTCATGAAAAGTCAGGAAAATTTTAAAAAGCTACAGAGCACAGGTCAAGGTAATGGTGAATTTACTAAGAGAATAGAGGATGATTTATTCGTTTAAACATATTAAAAACAAAACCGGAATAATTTCAAAAAAAATTTGGCATCAATTTATTTTAAAACAAAAAACTTTCGATCCCCAATCGCACCGAGCTAAAAATCTTATAGCATTCAACAGTTGACATATTTCATGATCACAAGAATGTGTGTCAAAAATTCTGACGAACTAAATTATAATACATTACTATGATTTTTTGGAACAGTTTAAAAAAAAAAATCAATATTTTTAAAATTCAAAAACAATATTAAAAAGAGATATTCTGAAAAAAAAAAAAAAAAAAAGAAAGACAATTGTCATGATAATTTCAGAATTTTTTTTCATAATGAAAACTGAAAAGAAAGGTTTTGGCATGTCTGGCAATATGGCCATTTTAAATTAAGATTAGACCAACGAACAAATAACAGCGCTTTATGGAGGACATACAAATCAAATTGTAATGAACCACAAACTTAGATTTTGAATCAATTCTTCACCAATACATAAGAATAATAATGGGAAAAATATTTGCCATTTAATTTTTCTGATATTTTTTAAATAATCAGATATAAAAAAAATTTTAAAAAAAAAAAAATCAAAAATGTAATAATTATTGGTTTTCCATTTCTTTCAGTGGATAAAATATTTATAATTTATAAGTAAATCAAAAGGTGTTATTTAAATTTCAACTAATAAAAATATTTCTATAGCATTTCTAGGCGTTAGATAATGAACCTGATAAAAATTTTAATCATGATTCCTGAATTATCCAAGTAAAATTTGCGTTTTCTATTAATTCCCCTAATTGAAAAAAAACCTTCACATTAAATAAAGATTAAATAAAAAAAAATAAAGCAATTTCAAAATGGAATAATAAATTCAAGCTATATTTTTTTGTTTTTTCCTACAGAGTATTTTACAATGCTCCAATACAGATAAAATATCAAAAGGCCATTAAAAAAAATATTTTATCGGTTTATTCATTAGTTAATCCTGGTCCTAAATTTTAATTCGAATCATGACCCATTCATAAATAAATTTTTTTTTTATTAAAATGAAATTCAAGACATATATAAAAATATGGAAATCCTGTATATACCATAAAACAACATAGAAACATGGAATCTAAAAATATGAAATGACTACATTTCTCCAGAATTGAGTTCGATCTTCATTATGGTCCTCAATGTTATATATATTAATGGTAAACAAGTTATAAAAATTATTAAACATAACAAATATACAAAATGTATTTCTTTAGAAAATTAAAATCAAGCTTTTTAATGTGTAAAATTTTTTCAGTTTGTTTTTTGAAGAATCTGTTCAAAATAAATATAACATTAAAAAAAAATAACACATACTGGACAATTTAGTTTTGACCCACATCTTATTTTGATGTTTGAATTTAAATATGTTTTTAGATATCCTTCATTTAGGTGGTGATAAAAAATAATAATAATAAACGAAAAATGGTTTTTATATAATAAATATTTAAATATTTTTTTTTTTTTTTTTCTATATATGTATATATGGATAAATATATATATATATATAAAAAAAGATCTATCAAAAAATGACCCTTCCTCTAATTTCAAAACCATCTAGATAAATGAAATAAATCACTCCATTTTTCTTACAAAATTAAAGATGTAATGAAATTTAAAGAATCATCTTCAAAATTTTTCTTAGACTAAAGTTTAATGGTTTATTTTTTGGGTTTCTTTTTATGGAAAACGGCCACAATTTTTGATCATTCCCTTATTTAAGGTGTCTGAATAAAATAGGCTCTGGTTTTATATAAAGTCAAGATGGGTTTATCAGGTTTAATTACAAAAAAAAATTACGCACGAAATTCTCCAGTTTTCAACCAGATAATAAAAAAGATTATTAGCTGGTATAATTTTACAATCCATTTTTAATTTGAAAATTTCAGGGACTGATAATGATGTTGATTAAAATGTAAAACGTTGGCTTATTAAATTAAATTTTATCAACTATATTTCATAATAAATATATAAATTTTCATTCTACGATGTAAATATAATTTATACTGTTCTGGAAAATTAAACTGCAACTGATTTGAACTTTCGAGGTTTCGTTGTTTAATCAATAGACAGAACGAGACGTGAGCTAATGTTAAATAGTAATAATAAAATCCTTAAGTTTTCTGAAATAATAATTTTTTATCTCTCTGAACAGATTATAGATTGCATTTCAATAAAAAAAGATTTTTTAACCCTAGAACACTAATCAATTAAAATTAATTTTACTAACCATGGGTATATCATACCTGAAAATTTTGATTTTGAAAATAAAAAAAAAATATTAAATATAAATTTTTATTTGAAATATTTTACATGCAGGCACTTCAAACTTTGTACTTTGAGTTAACATTAATAGGAAAAAAAAACATATTATTTAGGTAAAAAAATGAAGGTACTGAAAATTACGAAAAAAATAGGAAAATTTCCGTTGGGTATAATATAGACCTATACTTAGTATTCTAGGATTAATATTTAAAAAAAGTATTTTTTTGACCCAATCATATGTCAATACAACAAAAGGATAAAATCGAAAAGGTTCTTATCTTATTTTTGTAAGGGAAAAAATAAAAAAACTAAGAAGAAAAATACATTGTCTAAAATATAGTATTGTTTTGATTAGTAGAATTATATCTTTTTATGCTAAAAATATAGTATCAAAGGATCTATTTTAAAATCATCATCAATTTTTTCTTGATGTTTTGTCAAAGATGTCTTCGAAAAATTGTCAAAATATTGTTTTGTGAAGCAAAAAAAAAAGGAACAATTTCAAATTCCGTATTTTACCGTATTCCATAAATTTGCAAATTTTGATTATATCTTTTTATTTCCTTTTCAATTTTATTTGAAAAAAAACGAGATGTTTCGGTCAAATTTTTGGGGCCTAAATTATTTTTTTTATTTGTTGTTAAATAAGAATTAATTTTTCATTGAGAATTTCTAATTAAATGTATTTATGTCACAGGGACAAAAATTAATATTATTTATTTTTATTCTATGTGAACTTACAATATTTCGTTGATAATGTTATAAACAGCCTTTTCTTTGGACTCTAAACAGAAAAATCATTTTTGTCTTCACAAAATAAATTTTAATTTGAGAGATGTTTTTATACAATACTGATAGACATAGGCAGGGGTTATTTGTGGAATTTCATTTGTCCTTTTCCTTCAATATAGAAAAAAAGTTTATTTCAAACAACAACATTAAACCTTCTGAATTTCATAAATGATATTTGAAAAAAATTATAATTTCTTTTTGATATTAATTTATAAACATTTTTTTCTATTTTTATCGTTCCGGACCATTATTTCAGTCCAATTGAATGAAATTTAAAAAAAAATGAATTTAATAAGAATTAAAATTTTTTTTTTAAACGAAATGAAAAAAGAACATTTTTTTTTGAAAAATATCAAAGTTTGGCCTTTCGATTCTATATTTTGAGAAAAATCATTAATTAAAAAATTGAATTATTCGGATCACATCTGTCCTCATTTTGTCGCAATATTTGAAAAACGTTTCGAACGACAAATAAAAATTATCTGTTTATATTTCTGAGATGAGGTATTATGTACATTATTTACATTATTCGACTATTGTCCTCATCTTTCACATTATTCGGACTATTGTCCTCATCTTTGTTGCCATATTTATTACAACGTTTCTGGCCTTTCAGTATCTGTCTATATTTCTGAGATGAGGTATCTAACGCCTCATAGACACATGGCACAATGGATAAAGGCGTTAGTTAGATCCAGTGACAGGATCCAAAAATTGTGAGTTCAATACCTGGTTAAGTCGATGTAGAACTTAGAGAGGGGAATTAACAGGAGATAACTGATATCCATTAGACATGGCACGTGGAACTAGAACAGTCTACCCTGGCGAGCGAAATAAAGAGTTCAGTTCGACATTTCAATCATCTGAAGAAGGCCGGAGCGTATAACGGCCGAAACGTTGTGATTAATATGGCAACGAAGAAAAGAAACTGATGTTACCAATCTGTGACGAATAACGAAGAAAGAGGGCTTGGAGAATTTAACACTCACAGGACATATTGAACAAAAAGATTCATGTAGATATCGCGAGTAATCTAGTTGGCGAGTTTGAGGGAATTAACAGCAGAAAATGGAAAGAAGGATATTTCTATATACCTGAACTGGAAACCGGTTAACGTGTCAAAGTTTCTTTCAGTAAAAATACATAGGAAATTGCGGAGTGTTTGATTGCCAACGCGCTGGCATGACCTAATCACAGAATAAGGAATGTCTAATTTTATTGATTGGTAATCAGCCATTATATTTATGGCTTTTAGTTTTTTTGTTTTAGTGTGTATCGATGTTATGTGAATTTGCGATTGAACTTGTTTACTTAGTATTATTATTTTAGAACAAGATTTGAAATCAAACCTGAAATTCTCAAGGATTCGAAAAAAAAAATAACCTTTTTTCAAAGAACTTCAGGTAATATTCAGAGTTGAGGAACTGAAAAAACTTAGGAGATTCGTTATTCTGTCCGAATACGTTATACAGAAATGTGAGTGACATCAAAGATATGATTTGCGCTTCATGTCCCAATATGAAGGGCAGAAGTTTTTCTTCTATTTCTCTGTGATGGAGTTGATCATTTGTCTGTCCCTTCGTTAATTTGCTTTTTGTCGGTAAGGCGACCAACAGATTGCCCAAAATGGCGCTTTTGCTTTCGGGGTACCATCAATTTGATTTGGAAGATGATTTTTGATTAGTGCACTCGAAGTGCTGAGACAGGAGAGTTGAGGTTTGAAAAAAAAATCACCTCATTGACGTCCGTACATAAAAAGAATCTCGTGGGGAAGCCATATTGTTTTTATGCTGACAAATTAACGCAAAATCACTATGTATGTACATATATATATATATTATTTCATATGTGCAATACTTAGTGGAAAGCGCTCAATATCAGTGTACAGTGCTAACATATTCTGTTGTATGTATATGAGTTTGTGACCCTAGGTTTCACGCTTTTGGGATCATCAGAAAAACTGGTTTATTTATTTGCTTATTTTTCTCCGTAGTTTCATTCCTGGCTGTGTTCAGTTTTGTTCTAGGTATTATCCGTTTGGTAGAAAATGTGATAGTAGATATTTATTTTCGTGACGGCGCAGGCTGTAGATCTGAAAAGCGTCAAGGGCACACCTACCTGCTCCTTGTTTAAAGGAACATCGCTATATATATAAAAGCTACGTGACACCGAAATAAAATTACAACTGCGTATGTATGTATCACCCAACGCATAGATATGTATCTACGCCTAGTCTAGGATTGTTTATATGGATGTGTTTGTGTGAACTAAACTGCGTACGCCTGTATGTATGTGTGTCTATGCGTATGAGAGTGTCACCCCCAAATAAACACTGAAGTATATCCCCCTTCCCACTACTAAACATAGTCAAACATGCATAAATAGATCCAATTTTAAAAATAAACGAATATGTGTGATGATCTTAAAAGCGTAAACCAGGGTCTCAAACTCATATCCATACAACTGAATATATATATATATATATATATATATATATATATATATATATATATATATATATATATATATAGAACACATCAATATCTAAAATAGAAAAGAGTAAGGGAAGAATACTTAAAATGGGTTCGACGAGAAATGTTCTGCTTTAAGAATGCCATCGAAAGCAGCGATATCAATTGAAGCGCTTGCCGTGAGAAAAACAAAAAACAAATAAAAACAGAACAAAACAAAACAAAAAAACATAGTGCGTCATTTTGCGCCATTTTACGCCATTTTTGCTGGCCAACCGACAGATTTTGCTGGCGTATAATTTCCAACGACATTGATCGTTCATTCTCAACGTGGAAGTTATTTGTCTGTATAATACCGTTCCCGGCGACGTTGAGACAATAATTGTGGCGATTTAGGAAAAATATAGAAGCCATTAAGGTACAGTCTAGGCATCATATTTCAGTTGTGTGAAAATTATATCTTTCGATTGGTTAATAATTCGGTCCATCTGATACGTGTTACTGAATTTGCTCTGAAAATGGACGCCATGAAATTCGCCGACTCACAATAACAACATACCAAGAAACGCATGCGCGTCTAACACACATACATGCATGAACTCACTGCCATATATATAGATGCAAGCATATATGTGTTAATCATGCAGGTCTATATGAAGTTTGCTGACAATTGACATCTCATTTTACAGCTATAATTTATCAAAAATATACAAAAAAATATTTCAAATACAAAAAACCAATTTATTCGATACAAAATGGGCATGATGACTGCAACATCAAGTATCTAGACATTATTCGGATCTTCTGCAACTCTTTGGACGGTCTATGTTTACTTTCCTTCAGTTCATCATTGGTTAGGAGTTTTGTTCGTCTCTCGCTCAACACACAATCCACACAATAATCACACAGGTTGCATCTATATATATATATATATATAGGTATGGGGGATGGTAAAAAGTGAACACTGATCAACACTCAGAGGCGACAGGGGTTTCATGCTTGTGCAATGGCGCAGAGTCCTGTCTGTTGATAGCTTTTATATTTTGCAGCCTCCTCTATCTCTGATATTGAGCACTTCATTGATAAATATACCAAACACATTTAAAATTTTATTTCATATATATAAATATTTCTGCATGCATATATATAAACGAGTATAAACACAAATACATATGTGTATACACGATGGTAAATCAAGTAGTTCGTAGCTTGATACGTAATTATTAACTAAATTTTGATCTAAATATATCACTGTAATGTGACATCTGTGTGATTAAAGGATTATTTTCGGGATAAGTACATTAATATGGAAGGAGATTACGATGGCAAATAAATACTTGTTTAAAATGTATTTGTCATCATTGGACAAAAGAAACTTAAGAGATGTAAATATTTAAAATCACTGACAAAGAAGGATGTTACGTTGAATATTAAGTATCTGTTGTACTGTACTTATTGGTTACAGCTGCATCATGTTCAAACAGCGGTTCTTGTCCGATTACAGATGTTAAGCAACGTTTAATCTGAACATATGTTTTTGGGTGACTGGATCAAAATAAAATGCTATAACGCGACACGCATTAGAGGCCAAAAAAAATGCCTATATACATACAGAAGATTTATAGATAAAGAATGTGAATAATTTTTGGGCTGATAGTCTTAAACCACCGGACCGGACTGGACTTGGGGGCGAGATTTGTGTAATATACATAAATATCTTTGTTTCATGGGCGGACATACAGGCATATTGATGTACTTACATATTACCACTAAATTATGTGCATTGACATAGTAGGAAATTATGTTAAAAAAGGATTGAATTAATGTACGATACAAGTTTTGCAATCAATAGGTTATGGAATTACAAAATGTAAAGCATATATATATATATGCGTAATATATATATATATATATATATATATTTTAACAGTAGAGTTATATTGATTGGCTGTCGTTGAGGCTGTTTCATTCTAATCGCATTCATTGGCCTATCGCCTTATAAGTTTTGACTTCAATGTTCATTTTATTTTAAAACAAATTATCTGAATGTTGAGCACATCAATCGAATAAATATAGCCAACCTTAAGACTATATTTCTTCCTATATATATATTATATGGTATATATGCACAAAGGACACACATATATATATGGGTTTATGCATTGTGGTCATGAGATAAAGTTAAATTCAATAATTAAATAAAAACATATATACGAAGATATACACTGAAACATTGTATATACAATTATTAATGTATATTTATGCAAAACGGCGCTCTTGAAAACATCTCCGATAAATATGATGGAGAAAGAATGATTGCATTTTTTATTTAGTGAAACCAGTTTTTAAATTTTTCAAAAGTAGGAATCAAGGACTACCTAGAATATTTTATTCACTTTTTTTTAGCCATTTTCATATTCGAACTCAACGAGATTATATTTTAGTTTGTTTTAAATAATTTTAGTCGTTTATTCGAGACTTCGCGTGCCCAAGGCTTAAATTGGAGAAAAAACTAAAAAAAAAAATTCCAGTAAAATGAACTCCCAAATTAAACAAAATGATTTATTGGGAGAGGTTTTATTAATCACTACTTTTGAATAGCCCACTTTTATTTTTTGTATTCGGTAATTTAATTGGTTATAGTATTTGTGATTTCGACCTGAATTTGATTAAGCATTCTTGTCGAAACCTTTGTTTAGATACCAAAATTGAAGGATTAAAATATTGCCCTGACATTGACACTGACAACTAAAGGCACCTCGGTCAAGGTGCAAGGCAGTAAATGTCTAATGATAAACATATAAAATAAAAAACATCAGCAAAGTAAAGGAAAAACATACAAAATTATAATGTATTTATAAATATATATATATATATATATATATATATATATCACATTGACATGCTGATGTTAAAAGTAGTTCCATGTAATATAACAGAAAGGTATTAATGTTTTATTTTTTAAATATACATAAAATATAAATCACCTGTTTTTTTAACGTTTTTTCTTATAAAAATACTATCAATCATCCCACGTATGAAGATTGAGTTATCTTTGAATTTCTCGACGTTGTCGTGCTACAGGTGAAAATAATATGGTTTTTAGTTAATATATCTCAAAGATAATCTATTAAACATTCACCTACGTAGGTTTGAAAATGATGGATAAATTATTTGGAACAAGCATTTCCTTAAAAATTTTTAAAAATGAAACTTATGTTTGGTTATTTTAGGAATACTGAAAGGGTTTTTTAAGTATTTTAGTATTTAAATTTTACGTTTGCCTTTTTTTCGTTAAACAAGATGATTTTTTTTTCTTTGCAAAATTTTTTTAAATATAATGATTATTTTGTCCATACCTTGTTTTAATGTTCTTGGTTCTTCAATTTTTTTATTTAATTAAAACTCTTATGTGAATTTGTTCTACTGCAAATTGAGCTATCCGAAAAAAAAAAAAAGACATAATACCATATATATATATATATATATATATATAAAATATATATAAAATACAAAACGAATATAAAAAAAACAAAAATACCCAGGTTCCAAAAATAAACAAACAAAAAAAAAAGCAAAAAAAAAAAGATCAGCCAAAATTTAAAAAATATGTGTTTGTGTGTGTGAAGAAAAAACAAAAAAATTAAAAAAAAAATTTTTAGTTAAAAACATTTTT
The DNA here is from genome assembly GCA_903632075.3 of Acanthosepion pharaonis. NCBI lineage: Eukaryota > Metazoa > Mollusca > Cephalopoda > Sepiida > Sepiidae > Acanthosepion > Acanthosepion pharaonis. Next base: position 29,410 of record CAHIKZ030003535.1, read on the forward strand.
ACATGGAAAATTAAAATTTAAAATATAAAAAAATTTTTTCGGATTTTCATGTAGAGAACAAATATATCCAAACATATTTTTAAATATTCATTTTTTTTTATATATAAACGGAAAGAAAAATATATATATAAATATATATATATATATTATTCATCACCTGATTTATATGTGTGTGTGTGTTGTTGTGTGTGTGTGACATTGTGTTTTAAACATTCATTCATCAAATCTTTTCACATGATTGCTCGAGCGGAAAGAAAAAGAAAAAACGATAGCCTCTAGCCAAAATGTCTAAAAATGGTACTTGCGTTTTATGTATTTAACATTTGCTATTCACCATTGCGTTGCCGGATTTTTTTTTCAGAATTTTTGGTTTTATTTAATCAATAAAAATCAAATTATGCTTAGGAGACAAATGGAATGTCTTGAGATATGATAGAAAAGAAAGATACCATAATGACAGTGAAATGCCATTTAATAACTTTGAAGATAATTTATTACAATTCTTGTCAATTCCGGGTTATAATGAAAAAAAAATCTGGAAATACAAATATTAGTTGGTGGCAACATGTTAAAAATTAAAACCTTGTCACGAGTTATCAATGAAATGTATGTGTTTAATTGATGTTTTGGTTCACCACATATATTACTTTTTTATCCATTTAGGAACACAAAAACTGAATATAAGATATGAACAATTTCTTTAATAAAAAGTATCAATATATATATATTTATATATATATATATATATATATATATATTTTTTTTTTATTGTTAAAAGCTCTATAATAAAGAATATTTTACAAATTAAATAAGTCATTACTGATTATGAAATGAATAGTCTTTCTTTGACTATAAATTTTTTATAAATGTTCTTGAAAAGGAAAAAAAATTATATTATTAAAATGTTATAAATGTTTTTAGACAGTTCTGCCGTTTAAAGAGAAAATTAAATAATGTGATAGATTAAAAATTCTAATTTTTACGCCAATTATCTATTACTAAATTTATGGGTGCATGTCTTCGGTTGAACGTTTATTCAGTAACGTAAAATTTCATTAAAAGTTGTAAAAATAATTTTTTTTTCTGTTTAATAAATAGTCATAATTTAGGAATCTGAATAAGAAAAAAATCATTCTCTACAATCAGAGAATCTGTTTATTTGGCACTGAAATAAAAATTTGCCTGAGTTTGCCGGAAAAAAAAAAATGAGGTTTAATTCTCGCAGACATATTATAAAAATTTTATATGAAAATATCATTTTTAAAATTTCTCTTTAGATATATTCATTTGCTGTCCAATGTCTTTGGCTTTAAAGATTTGAATTTTTAAGTAAATGTTATGAAATAAACAGCCCGAGAATATGATCGCTATAAGTTCTTCGACAATGTTAAGCGGTGAGGGAAAAATAGGAAAATTAATCTTCAACAGAAATTTGGAAGTTCTTTATTGCTAATACAAAGTTGGACCTTGCGTTGATTACTCAGGCATAACCTATTTCCAAAATTGACCAACAACTTTTTACTAAAAAATGAAACAAATTAAAGGTCTAAAATTTAAATACTTATCATGAATAGAATTTTATTCGACAATAAATCAATCATCAGTAAAATATAGTGTGGCACCATGCATCCTGACGATTTGAAAGAAATATTCATAGATATATGATTTGTTTTTTACGGTTTATCAACCATTTAATAATTATTTAAGGCCGAAAAATATTTTTGGGTTTTAAGAATAATTCTTTCTTTACATTCAAGCGATTGGGAGAAAGAAAGAAAGAAAACGAAAAAAAAGAAAAAAAAAAAATAATACGAAAACAGGTCATAGGCGAACACACACACAAACGGCTGACAGATAACAGATGTCGAAAAATATCAGGTCAACGAACAATCATTTGACCGATTTCCCGTGTCCACGAAAAATGGAAGTTTGTTATCAATTGGATGTCAAGAAAAAAGTTTAGGGACAATGGAAAAATTGATAGTAAAACAGATAGTGGGAAGTGTATCTAAGGAATGAAGACAAACCATTAATACGAAAACACAGACAGTTTTCAGAATTGAAAAAAAAGCCACTTGATTTTGACAGAATAAATGCTTTTTTTGAGATAATAAAGATTTTTGTTATCAACCCTTGAGCCGAAAGGAAAATGAAATATTTTTATTTCGTTCACGAAAACGCCAACTAGTCTGAGAAATTCCTTTCTTAGATCATATCCAATTAGCGATAAACTGCTTGACAAATACCACGTGTTAAAAAAAGCCGAAGGTGTCATCTCAGTCGCTCATGATAAGGGCGATTTAAATTAATATTTTTTTTTTTTAAGCAAGGTGTTTCTTCCCCAAAACAAAGCCACGGATTGTCCACGCCCGACTAAAGACGTCATTGGTTAAATAAGATCACATGACACACGAAGGAGGAGGAAAGATACCCGACCAGGACCTCATTGGCCGAGAGCGGTCACGTGACACACGAAGGAAAATCGGTCGACGCCTCTGTCAGAAGTGTAAGTGTGAGGAGCCGATACGAAGAAGAAGGGGAAGCGGGTATACGCCCTCAGAGGCACAGTAAGGGAGTGGGAGTGAAAAAAGTTACCGAAAATGGAAAATCCCTAACCAGAAATAAGAAGGGTGGATACGTATTTAGAATTATCGAAACCCCTGGCGCCGACAGACCCACCCCAGTTTTGACTGCGTCAATAAAAAGGGACCCCAACCGACAGAAATCAGTTTTCAGCCGCGGACGGCGAGAGAGTTTTGAGCCCCGGACGGCGGGCCAGGTTCGTTCGCCCCTTTGCGGGCAGGAGAGGCCAGTTCGTTTGGCCGAAGTGAAGAAGTTCAACCGAAGCCGAAGAAGAAGTTCGTTCCCAACCGGCGACGGAGAAAGTAATTCGAAGCCGAAGAGAAGTTAATTCGCGCACCGACGGCGGAGATGAGTGACCAGTAATTCAGACTCTGAAGAAGAAGAGTTTGCGCCGCGGACGGCGAGAGTTTTCAGCCACGGACGGCGAGAGAGTTTGAGCCGTGAACGACAAGCAGAGATGAGCGCCCAGTGTTGAAACCGCGTCAAGATAGCTGACCAAGATTCACGCACACTTTGGACTCTTCTTCAACCAAGAACAAGTAGTTTGAAGAGCGACTTAGAATCAGACCACAGAAAAATAAGTTTTTTTTTTCGACTTTCGTCCAAAGACACACCGAAACACAAATTTCTTAGAGAGCAGACAACTGGAAGCCTAAAAGTTGCCTAGTAAAAGCGTCGTGCCACAATCCACAGAACGGGTCGGGAAGTAGACATAGTCCTATGTACCGAGCAAATAGACATAAAAAGTTTGTTACCTTTTTCTTTGATACGTTGGACTTTGTGAGTTTTTCATTTTATTTTTTTTTTATACATAATTGTGTGTTATCACCCCGTTAGACTCAACTTGCATTACGGCCCCAACCCTGTTTGATCTCGTCTGTCTAAGATCAATTCACAACGTGGGTAGGCAGACTGGAGATCAGTGCAGTTACCCTGGTAACCAGGCGTTGGAAGCGGGTTGGGAACGACGAGGTTGGTATCAATCTAACCAAAGGGTTAGAACGTCACGTTTGGAGCAGCGAGGAGCGAACAGCTGACGCCGCGACAAAAGACGTCACAACTGGTGCAGGCGCTGTCCGTGACCAGGATATCAGAGCCTGGGGAGCACGTGACGTCACAATTGGCGCCGCGAACGGGATCGAACGACACAGTCGACGCTGCGACCGGGGGGACGACGTCACAATTTTGAACGAATGTCTCAGATCAGTATTCAGTCAATATTTTCTACATTTTGATTCAACATAGTCTGAAGTTATTCCATTCAAAAATTGCTTTTTATACGCCTCATATTCTAATTAATATTTAACCAACCTTTATAAATTTTCGTTACTTTAATTTTCAAATAAAAAAATTGTTCAATTTATACGGTTTCAAATATGAATCATTTTAATATTTAAAAAATTATTACCAGTTAAAACAAAAGTTGTTGTAAATCAACATATTTAAAACCAGTGATATTTTATTCACAAAATAAGAATAATATTTTTCTTCCAATATTGAGTCTAAAAACTTGAAAGTAGTAACTCCATTCTCCTAAATATTTTATAATTTGTTTAAAGGGTTCTTGGTTTCTATTCCCCAGCGATCAGCCTATTTTTTATTTGAGAGGAACAAAAAATATTCTTAATAGTTTCCACTAGCCTATGATTTTTCAGGCAGTTTGATGATTTTTATTTTAAATATATAATTTTATTCTATTATTTCAAAATACATTAAAGATAAAAAATTTAAAATACATTGAAGAAATGTTCAACATACCGGAGAATATGTTAGCCATGTTGGAATTAGACAAAAAATGCATCAACAACTATGCCTTACCTTTTTTTTCGAAATCCTTTTAACAGCCAAAAGGCTAATTTTATTCAAAAGATATCCAAGAGTTGCATGCTAGATGAAGATTAGAACTTTAGAAATCGATTGGTTTCAAACAGATTAATTAAAGGTGGATGACTTTTGACGAATTAAATTGGTCGTGAAAAAATATAATTATTTTGATTTACATTTTTAGATTCATCTGAATCACATTCGGGGTGGTTTCCTTTGGAGAATTCCATGGTTATTTACATATATTTTTTTGTGCCTAGTTAATAATGAAAAATGTCGTTTCAGCCCCATAAGGGTTCATAGACTTTGGTTATTATGCAAACCGAGATTCTTAAATCGAAAAAATTATTTTTGGGTTCCTTTTTCATCTCGACTGGGTCAAGAATTCTTCTTTTATGGTCGTATTTATTTTATATTAAAATCTTATTTATTGTATGATTTATGTTTTTTTTTCTTTTTAAATTTTATAATGGTTAATTTTAAATTCTTTTGAGGGCTTGACGGGTTAAAAAACACCAGTTATCCTTTTTTATTTTGTATATTTGTTTTTAATATTTTATTTTGTTTTAGGGTTCATTCCTCGGAACCTCATTACGTATCATCCACAGATTTTAGTATATGTTTATTTTATGATACATCAATTTTTATTTCATGGATTTATATTTTTATAAGTCAATGAGAGTATGCGGTATTTGGTATACGGACATTGAATGAAATTCTAAAATTTTTTTTTGTATGTACAAATTGTAATTAGTGAATGGTTGGTAAAGGTATAAGATATTGATGACCACGTATCAGCTCATCAGGTTCATTTCCTGCCACAATTTTTATTTTATACAATAAAGGAGACAACGCAAAAATTGCAAATAATGTTAATATATATTATAAATTAAATGTTTAAAATTACTTTTTTATTGATAAAGGAAAACAAATATTTTTATTATTATTATTATTCCGTACGTACAAATTTAAAAAAATTTAATAATTTAAAAAATGAATTTTTTTCGGAAGAATTTAAACTCTTTTGGTACAAGGATATCTGGACATATTGCCACAAAATTTTTTTCGGGAAAATAGACGTCTGAAAAAATGGAAACATGCTAAACGATTATATGAATCGATAAACATCTAATATCTGTGTTATTTATATAATGAAAAAACTAAAAAATAAAAAAATAATGTTAAGGATGAGTAATGATCTATAAAACGGAAGTGAAATTAAAACATTTTCATCCGGGTCGAAGAAACAAAAGAACTGAAAAGGAATATTAAATGGCGGCCGAAGGCGAAGGATAATAGAAAAAATTTGGAGCAAAACAAAGAATTAGATTTAATAAGATGTCTGTAATTTGTTTTGCTTTTCTAGATAACGATTTTCTGTTTTTTACATTTTTTTTTATGAAAAAGGAGTTTTATGTTAATGGTAATTGAAAACAAGTATAAAAAATGTCATTGAACTTTAAAACATTGTTATAATAATATTGCAAGACATCAGTACAAATTTATTTGTTACAGGAAACGAACAATTACTTTAAAGGAAGAATAAAAATAAAAAAAAAATCAAACAAATGATATTTTCTTTTAATGTTCCTTATAAATTGGGAGAATTCATGAGAATATTCCGAATTGAACCAGTTCTATACCCAATTATTCAAATTAGTATTTCAATCATCTACGGTAAAACAAATTTGGTTTTAACATTACCGTCCTAGAAGGGATATATATATATAGATAGAAGATAGAAGAAGAAGAAGAAGAAGAAGAAGAAAAAAATAATACTTTTAATGTAATGAATTTACATCTTGACAAATTTGAAATGGGAAAACATATATTTGTCGTTTTATTGATGTTTAAGACTTTATCGATATTTTCTTTTAGTATCTTCTTTACGGAAGGTATTTCCACAGCATAGAAAGAAACTATTAGCAATTTATGTGTAAAAATGAGAACCTATCTGCCAATCTAGTATTCTTAAATTCATAAAAAACGTATAATAGCTTGATCTTATTGTTTTATCAGAACAATTATATGAAAACATTTATAAAAATATATACAGTGAACTAACATTTTGATATAGGAAAGTGAATGAAGCCATTTGCCAGGTGAAGGATCATTAATTAAAAGTTAAAGATGGATTTTTAAAGATTATTCTAATCTATCGCAGAATGTTTAAGACAAAATGTGACAAATCGGCCGAAATGCTGTGGACAAAAAATTATAAATTATAAAGAAATTTTGGCAGGAATAATTGTTAGTACTACACAGGGTACTATTTTTTTGGCAGTGACTTTTTTAGCAAATTAATTCAATACAATCTTTCGACTTCATGTTATCGAAAAATAATCTTCAAGATTAAAATAATGAAAGTCATTCTTCTGGTGATGAGCATTGCCATACTGATGGAAGTCAGAAAAAGTTCATCTCAAAAATAAAAGATTATTTTTTTTTTGGGGACATAGCAATGAAAATTAACAAGCGAGTCCTTTGTCTCAGTTAACAATTGATGTCTAATTGGTAGTACAAATATTTATGACCATTTGTAGATGTCTGTTTATTAAAATGACAAAATGATTTAAAATTTCACGTAAAATACCACAAAAAATAGAAAGACAAGAAGAAACTAAATTTTTATAAGAACAAAGAATCATATTTATTTTTGTTAATGATGTAAATCCGCAAAATTTTTGGTGTTACTTGATTTACTGAATTAAAGTTTTACTGATGAAATTGAAATATTTTATCTGAATTCACAAAATTGAAAAAAAATGATTAATGCTGAATAAAAATGTAGCTTTAGAAAGGTATTTCAAAGAGAAATAAAAATGTTGCTTGTTTGGACGGTTGGTTAATTTGTTTAAAGTCAGATCAACTCCTTATGGTTTATTTAGTTGTCGAAGTTTAATTTTATGTGATCTTCGAAATAAAATAAAAAAATATATGTTATTCAGTTTCACAATTCAATACATGGTAGTTGATAATCTGCTTTTTAAACTTTTATCCAATAGTTCGTATTGGACATAATTATTACATATATAATATAAATTTTCATGTTGTAGTTTTGTTAAAGGTTTTATTTTAGAAATTATGGGATATTATATTTGCAAGTTAATATGTAATATGGTCAATTTGATAGGTCGTTTGATTGATTTAGTTTAGCGGCATATCAACAATTAATGGGTTATATAATACACAAAATCAAAATATTTTCTAAACATAATTTTATGGAAAAACAACTAGATATATTTGAACACAATATATATATTTATATATACAGATAAAATGTATTGCTGTTCAAATTGATTGCGTTATTGTAATATATATATATATATATATATATATATATAAATAGACAAAAAATTATATATTTTCTTTCAGGGGCCATGCCTGTTTCATGCTAAATGCAATCATCAGCTCACATTGGATATATATACTGATGATTTGTAAATTCATTTCACGTTTAACTAATATATATATATATTATATATATATATCGTTGAATTTTGAATGAAAACTGTTTCAATTTATTTAAATGCAATTAAAGATCATCACACGAACAATTTTACCTCAACAGAAGAAATTTGTTTCATCCTAAATTTATTAAAAATTACATATAGATATAAAATAGGAATTTATTTATTTATATATATATATATATTTGTGTGTGTGTGTGTTTGGTGTTATATT
>CAHIKZ030003535.1:42500-65000 GCA_903632075.3 Acanthosepion pharaonis
ATATTTATTTTTGCAAAACAAAAAAAAAATTTATATTTTGTCATATAGTATATATATTCATATATAATATATATATATATATATATATATAATATATATATTGATTGAATTTTTATGTAAATGCTTTTTCTGTTTCAGACTTTAAATTTTAAATTCATTTTAAAATTGCCTCAATAAAAAAAAAAAAACATTAAATAATAATTATATATATTAAAACTAAATATGCCATAAAAATATATATATGTATATTTTATATATATATATCCAAGTGACGTAAAATATATATATTATAATTCAAACACATCTAAATGAAATTATAAAAATAATTTAATTTTTAAATGTCATGCAGTTTTGATTCTTATCTAGATAAAATAATATATATATATATATATATATATATATATATATATATATATATATAATTATTTATCTTGGTATTATTCGAGACAATCCTTCTTTTCATTTTTAAAAACATTGAATTATACAGACAAAATTTTTTTTTTGAAAATAATGATAAATTATATAAAACTGAGGAAAATTATTCATTTCTACTGTCCTTTTTTTATCGATACTATTGAAAGCCATTAAAAATGTTTTTTTAATGATTAAATAAAAATAGTTTTGTTACATGTTTTTTTTACCAAATGTTTTCATAAAAAAAAAAATGAAAAAGGTAAACGTTTTTTGTTATTAGATAATTTGATGTAGAAAACGTAAAAAAATGTTATAAATGATATAAAAAAAACATATTTAACATGAACTGTGTCAAATTTTAAATGATACATACATATATATATATATATATATATATATATATATATATATATTTATATATATTTATGAAGTTTGTTAAAGTGTTATAAATTTAATTTTATATAACAATTTTTATATTTATTACAAATCAAAGTTTATATTAAAAATATCAATATCAGAGAAAAAGTTAACATATTTAATTGGAAATATGTTTTTTCTGGGTTTCATTTTGGGCAGAAAAAATGACAGGAGGATCACGTTTTTATACAAAAAAAAAACTGAAATATAATATTTACAGTATTGTTTGTGTGTAAAAACTGAACAATGTTCATAATTTTTGTTTTTTTGAAAAAGTTAATAAACAGAAGGTCTGAAATTTTATGGACCAAGCTTTAGAGAATCGCCAAATTCAGTTTAAAATGTTATTTGAAATCAGGAAGAGTTCCGTTGACTAATTAAAGGATGCTCAAAAAAATAATGAACTTGATTAAAAATTTTGGATGACAGAAATTGTCAACTAGATGTCTTATTATAAGGAACTTTTACAAAAATAGAGCTATAGACATAAAAAATGTGACAAAGATCATTATTTTATTGTGATTAATTGCAATCTATGAAAAAATGCCCAAAAATATTAAACTTTCTCCTTAAAAAAATATCCTTTAATGTTTCTTAAATTTTTCAAAAATATTTTTTTCAATAATTTACGTTTTAATATAATCATAACATGATTAAAATGATTTTTTTTATTTATTTATATTGTAAATTGCTGTTATGTCATATAAATTTAAAAATCTTTTGCCAATTTTCAAAAAAAACAATGTATAATCTCTTGTTCTTCCAAAATGTTTGGGTTAATAATTTTAATGATCATATGAATTATGAAGTTTGGTTATTTAAACAGATGAAAAATCATTTCATGAATCTATAACAAAATTAGTTGAAAAAGGAATAATACAAAATTTTTGGGCAAATTGTCGCCATTTTATATTTCGAACTATTAATGCAACAATTTTATTTTTGATTGAATTAATAATGCACAGTATAGTACATTTTTCAAAGTCACTTTGAAACAGAACACCATGTCGCAATTCAATTTTGAAAAAAAAATGCCAAACACAAGATTTTGTTTCAAAAACTAATATATTGATCAAAATTCTCATTTATATTATATATATACAGCGCAGGGTCAGTTGTCCAGTATATATATATATATATTATATATATATATATATATATATACTAAAATTGGTATGATTGTCAGAAATCCAGAGGATAGAACAATAGGGCCTTCGACTCAGGACAGAGTGAAGGATAGAAATTCGTTGAAGGTCTGATGATAGTGTTATGTTGGGACACAGATGAAAGCAAGTTCCTCTGTTTGCAAATAGGATTTTTTTGTACAAAAGGCCGTAGAGTTTGAGAAAGCATCATTCTCACAGCTTTGACCATCTCCCGTCCCTGACACGATTAAATTGGGCAACCATTATTATAGGGCACATTGAGATCTGATACCAACAAAATTAATTTTAAAAGGAAAGGTGAAAAAGGCAAGATTATTTTCAAGCATTAGTAACACTAAAAAAGTAGCCTGTTACCAGCCGGATAATGAACGCCCCTAATGATGAGCATTGGTTTAAACCAATTGTGATTTTTTCAAATAAATTTACGATCATATTATTTCAAAAATTGAACGTGTATGGATATGGTTAAAAAGATATCAATTTTCTTTTTTTGGTAATTTATAATTTTTTTTATTTTGCTTCAACATTAAATATTCATTATACATTTGTATCCATCAGAATTTACAAGACTATGGATAGGTAAGGATGAAATATATATATTCAATGGGTAAAAAAATTTAAAACTCTTGATTACAAGCTAAACGAAACGTTGCAAATAATGATGTTTATATGATCCTTTACTGCAATCAAGATTACTATAAATCTATATATTATCTATTTATCATTACTTCTATCTCTATTGATAACTAAATATTGTCTGTATATTCTTTAAAATCTCTCTTTCCATCCCTGTCCATCTCTTAAAACTATTTTAAAATGTCGGCAGTTCAATATATATATATATATTTCCTTGTGTGAAATTGTATGTGTATATAATTTTAATTTTATAAGCATCAAATTTTTAAATTTTATTTAAACATTATTTTTAGCATTTAAAAATTGTTTGAGAGACGTCTTGTTTTTTGAACAACTTGTATATTTCGAAAAAATTTTTCTATAAAAGTTTTTTAAATTTTCTATCGTTAAATTTAATCGGATTCGAATGGACATTGTCTTGATCAATGATTAAAATTCAATATTTTCTAGATCTTCAACATATTCAATTATGATTATGGCTGGATTTTAGAAGGTTTACATTGCACTCAATTTTAAATTTCAGGATATTTGATATAATATCAACATACGAAATAAATTTCATTTTTTTTTAGATATATTTTGAAAAAATATTTCAAAGATAATTTTTTAAATTTCATGAATGATCATACAAAGTATTTTTATGAATTTACAAAAAACACAATATAACATTGCATGAATTGAAATAAAAAAGTTTGACATTCTATCAAGAAAAAAAATAAGTCATTTCAAGAATTTGTACTTTCTTCAGACTTTAATTTTTAAACTTTAAAATTACTTCCTGAATTTATTATCGTTAAAATTTATTTTTATTTTTTTTCACCTTGTCAGTTGAATTGTTCTCTCTTAATGATGAGTTTTAAATTTTCTATTTGTTAGATAAATATACAGTTATATTTATCATTTATTTCATGTCAATTTACAATAGTTTTTTTTTTAATTGGACTTTTTTAACTTTTGCAATTTTTGTTTTTCTTGCCTGAATAACTTTTAAAAAATTACTTTTTTTGTTTATTTCTAAAATTTAATTTAAATTTTATTATATTCTATTATTTTCATCATTGGTTATCTAATACAAAAATATAACCTTTAAAAAAAAAAATACTATATTCTTTCATTTTCATAAAGAATCTAAACTTTTTTAAACAAAACCTGCAAACATCCAACTGATTTCAGATTGCATTTTTTCTTAAACCCCAAAAAATCTGTTCAAAAAAAATTAGCAAAAATTATGAATCGGACTTGAATATTGTTTTACCGTATCATTATTTAACCCTAGAACCCTAACCATCAATTAAAGTTACACCACTACTAACCATGGGTATATCATACCCGATTTTGAAAATATCGAAAAAAAAAAAAAAATTAAATATAAATCTTTATTTGAAATATTTCACATGCAGGCACTTTGTAAACTTTGTACTTTGAGTTAACATTAATAGGAACTGAAAAACATATTATTTATGTAAGAAAATCAGGTACTAAAGATTGTAATTAAAAATAGGAAAATTTGCGCTGGGTACTATATACCCATGGTTAGTTTACACTTTTCTTATGAACCATGGCAATCTTTATATATCTGAAATTAAAAAATAAATATCGATAACTATACTATTATATCTATTTACAATATAATTCACAACCTTCGAGTTGTATAATAAAATCTCAAACCACTAAAGAACGCATGGAAATATATTTTTAATAAAAAACAATATTTTACAGTTATCCATTGGTAACTATCAATTTTATTGTGGAAACACTGAATCTCATAATAAAATCAAACATAGGTTATTTCAATAATTCAGTTTTGTCAAGGATTTTTCCTGGAAATTAATTGAGAGCAAATGTTAATTATTTGATTGCAATTTGCTGGTTCGTTTTACGTTCATATTCCGATTAATTATTTTGAAAATAAACATTAATTACGTGCAAATAGCAACGGAAAATAAATGTAATTAGTCAAATGTTTACTTGTTTAATCGCTACCCTGGATTTTAACAATAAAAAGAAATCCCCACCCCCAACTCTCCTTCTCTCTTCGATCTTACTCACATTCTTAAACTCATTTTTACTCTTTTCCTTGTGTATTTCTCACACACACACTTCATCAAACATACAAACGCACAAACACATCCTCTCATACACATTCTCACTCTCGCAAATATACACTCATTATAATTTCTATTTTTCTCTTGTTCTCCTTGTTGCTTATCGGTGCAATAACTAAAGTTATATCAATTGGTGATGTTAAACGTTTGGTTATGGCTTCTTACGAATATTTATCTACCAGTAATTTTCTTAATAGGAGAGCCAAATATATATAGAGAAAAATGAAATGGCGAAGACGGAAAGAGAGAAAAGATGGGGAGATGAAGAGAGAGGTACAAAGATCAAGATAAACAGAAGAAGATGGTGAAGCAAAAACGGCGAGATCAAGAGAGAGAGAGAGAGAGAGTGAACAAAAGGTAGGGAGATCAAGATAAAGAAAGACAAATATGAAGAGAGTAGGACAGACGAACATAGAAGGATAGAACAAGATAGAGAGACCTTGGTAGAAAATGAAAGATAGAGTTACGAAGAGATAAAAAGAGAGAAATCAAGATAGAGAGAGACAAGCATAGAGATATCTAGAAAGGTGAAAATGAAGCAACTAAGAGAGGGAGAGAGAGAAGCAAAGATAAGGAGACCAAAATAGAGTGACGCAGATGGAGAGACCAGGATAGAACGATAAAGATAAGGCTAAAAAATGAAAGAATGCAGATAGGGAAGTCCAAGATGGGGACGAAACGGAAAAGATAGAGAGATTAAGAGTAAAACACTAAGGTGGAGAGACCAAGATAGAGACATAGACGGAGAGGCGAAGATAGAGTGAGAAAGATAGGGCTAAAAAATGAAAGGATATAGATGAGAAAATCAAGATAAGAAGTTTGACATGGGAACGAAACAAAAAATATAGAGAGATTATCATGGAGAGACCAAGATTGAGTGACACAGATGGAGCGACCAAGATTGAGTGACACAGATGGAGAGACCAAGATTGAGAGACACAGATGGAGAGACCAAGATTGAGAGACACAGATGGAGAGACCAAGATGGAGAGACCAAGATTGAGATGACAATGATCATTATAGACAAGATTGAGAGACCAAGATGGAGAGAGACTTTTGGAGAGACCAAGATGGAGAACTTCCACAGATTTTTTGGAGAGACCAAGATGGAAACACAGATGGAGACAAGATGGATCTACACAGATTGAGAGACCAAGATTGAGTGACACAGATGGAGCGACACAGATGGAGAGACCAAGATTGAGTGACACAGATGGAGAGACCAAGATTGAGTGACACAGATGGAGAGACACTGATGGAGAGACCAAGATAGAGAGACACAGATAGAGATGGTGAGACCAAGATAGAAAAGCAAAGGTAAAGTGAAAAAGATCGATTGAACAAGATGGCGTGACAGAGACGAAAAGACCAAGATCTAGATAAAAAGAATAAGAAGTCCAAGGAACTTAAACAGAGAAGTCAAAATGTGGAGGCCAAGATGGGGTGTCAAAGATTTGTCTCTTTATTCTTGTCTTTGTTGATCTTTCTTGCTTTTTCTATTTTGCCTGTCTCGCCATCTTGGTCTGTCTATATTTATCACTCAGTCTTTGTTAATCTATCTTGGTCTTTCCTTTGTCTCTCTCTATTTTGGTCTCTCCATCATCTCCAGTTGTAATTGTAGCAGTTGTCTATTGGGCAAAGTTCGGCATCGTTTTAAATTGTCGTTATTTTAACAGTTTGCCAAGATATTGAACCAATTCATTTTATGGAAGGGCAAGAAAGTTAAAATGAAATAAAAAATGTGCGAGTTTCTTCTATGAATCCTTCTTATCCGAATATTTCCATATTTTGGCTGATGAGAAAATATAAAGAAATAAATATGCCTAGTAAATTTCGTTTATCATTACATCAATTTGCAATATCAACTGGGCTTTGAAAATAATGAATGACCTAAGAATAATGTCAATTTTAGTTTTCAGTTAATGCGAAATATAGTCACGTGAACAGAACACACAGTGAGCATTGACCATCAGTAATATTTTTGGAAAGTAAGTGGCAATTAGCTCTATAGTGTGCACCCAACTAGAATTATTTAAAATTCTGAATGAATTCTTCTGTTAATCAAACTTCAGATTTGGCACCAAACCACGAACCCCGACCGTTATTACACCAGTGTTATGAGTCACCCCGAGGAAGAGTACGTTCTTTTTATCCCGACGATAAGCTTAACCATTGGGAATAGGTTTTGATTGAGAGATATCCACGCAAGATTATGGTTTTTAATAGACTTCGTTTGTCAAAGCTGTCCAGAAAATTATATTTCCATAGTAGAGTTTGCATAATATGCAATAAGACTTTCAGTGCTGAGAAGTCATCGATTTTTCTTTGTCTGACATTTGACGCTTTTCTCATGACTAGAACAAATAAACCGCTCAATATACAGACTTGTCTATTTTAATGACAGTATATACTTACGTTATATATAGGTGGCTATTTGTCTCGACATTTCTTTCTTGTCAAGACATCGAGCGCGGAACGTAGGGTTTATGATAGATCTGTTGTTATAGAAATCGTATTGACTTTTTAAAAAGAAACCTACTGTATACTTCATACCGAGCATATTTGCATGAATTAGGATTGTCTTCTTTATTTATTAAAAATCTGAAAAGAATACCGTAGGTTCACAGAGGCGTCAGTCCCTTTAATATCAGGAATAAGAGTTTCATTTCATAAAGAATTGGTCATATTTCATACACTTTTTTCTGAGAAACAACTGGACGTGAACGTTTCTATGACCCATTAGGATGTCGGTGTGCAATATTTTCCATTAAGGCCATTTCTCAAAACAAGAGAAGCTTTCTTTGCTGGTGACTATCCACCTCCTTGTAATATTCGGCGGTTTTTACTAAATTAATTAATACCGGCAACTAAGAGCGATTCCTGACATAACCGTTTATATAAAACCCAGGATTGATTTCTTTTATAAAGTTAACGAGATACAATTGATTTTCTATTTACTCAGAGCTGAAGAGATTAGCGTATTCAAGTCCTTTCCTAAAAGCTCAAGTGAGTAATAAATACAAACTGAAATTCAATGACCATTTTCCTTGAAACAGTCGCTTATGATTCATAAGTGGGGGGGGGGGAGAGAGAGAGAGAGAGAGTGTGTAAATATGTGAGTGATTCATTTTCTACAGTTTCTCAAACCTATAAAGTTTATTTAAAGCGAAAAAATGTTTTTAGATTGTAAGAAGTTATTAGGGAGATAATAATAATGATTTAGTGATACAAGTCTTACTAATTAACCTATAGCTGGGGGAGAAGAAGTGGTATTATACCTTTCTCAAGGGTATTTGCGCGTAAGTTTACTACAACGAACCCAATCGGAATTTGAACTCGGCAATTCGATTAACAATTCCGAGCTATTATCCACTACACCACTCGCAAAGCCAAACTTACATCACCTGGTATTGTCCAGTGGTTAGCCATCTAGATACTGACCATTCTCGACGTTGCCTAAGTTCGGTGGACGTAAGGGAACCGGTATTTCAGCGTGATGCGGCCATTAATTATTTAAGTATTATCTGTTACTTACATTACACGTGACATGTATCTTACGAATAACGAATAGCCAAAGACGTCATGATATTAATCTGCGTCTCTTTGCTTTTTATCATTTTTTATCATTTCTATCTTGATCTCTGACGAAGCATATTAGATTAAGACCTGTTTCCTACTTATTAGTCATCCGCATTCAAGGCTCTTTCGCTGTATCACAGCTCATCAGCGTGGCTATATATATATATATATATATATATATCAGAAATTTTGCGTTTATATATATATATATATATATATATAGAGAGAGAGAGAGAGAGTTAGGGGTAGAGTTTTAGACATACCAAATCGATCCCTGTTTGAAGCAATCGGGTGTCTAGCCACACCGATGAGCTGTGAAACAGCAAAACAGTCTGTCTCTTGATGAAAATATATATAAAGGTGGACATTGAGATCAACAACAAGCGGCGATGGTCTGTTTCATGCTTGAACGCAATCCTAAGGCCATATTATCAAGGATATTTCTCACACATATTTGAATATTATCTGTTACACGTGACATGTATCTTACGAATAACGAATAGCCAAAGACAACATGACATTAATCTGTGTCTCTTTGCATTTTATCATTTTTTAAACATTTCTAACTTGATCTCTGACGAAGCTTTAATAAAGTGAATCATATTAGATTAAGATCTGTTTCCTAATTGTTCTTTTTCCTCCTTTTCCACAAACTAACATAAATAGATTCAAATTTAAAAAAATAAATCAGTTTGTCTGATGATCGCAGAAGCGTGAAACCCAGGGTCACAAACTCATATCCATTCAACTAAATATCTTAGCCTCTATCATTGATATTGAGCGCTTTCCAAGAAGCACCGCGCATATATAAAATATCTATAGAAATTATATATATATATATATATATATATATATATATATATATATATAACAATTTATTCGAAAATTATAACATAAAAATATTATAAAATCACTACAAAAATAGCCATTTTGTTTCAATACTTCTGGTGTCTTATCAAGTGATGGTGTTGAATGTAGAATAAAGGGTTTTAAAAGGTTCAAATAAATCAAACACCCCTCGCAAGGGGAAATGCTGTTACATAAGCTGCAATAGACCAATCAAAATACAAGTATATGAGAATTCAAAAAACATGACTAAGGTTATAATAATTATTTAATGGCTATTTTTTTAGTGATTTTATAACATATTTATGTTACAATTTTCGAATAACTAATTATATTTGCTCTACCCTGTATTGAGCACTCTTTTAAGAATAGTATTTGTTGGTTATTGAATTTGTTAAATAAACCAATATTTGGATATTTATATATATATATATATATATATAGAGAGAGAGAGAGAGAGAGAGAGAGAGAGAGAGAGAGAATAATAGAAATAGAGAGAGATTGATAGAAAATAATGTTAACACTGCCAAGGACGATGCCTTGATGTGGTAATAGGATGTGTGCAACATGTGCGTAACTGTTATCGTCGCTGAAAATGGATATGGTGAACTGAGTTCGCATTCCTTTCTAGTCTGTTGCGTTCACTTTTACACAAATGCCATTGGGGAAAAACACGATTCCATCTCTCTACGTAGTTAAAAGTTTAATAGCAGGATAGACTGTATTCTCTAGCTTTGGGTGGCAGCCAGCAGCCAGGATAAGAAAAATCTTAATTTCAAACAGTGAAAGAAATGGGAAACAAGTCCCCTATCTTTTAGAATAATGCATGGCAAATCTGTGTAGAACCATGATCGCCTACATCTTGAGGGGACACTAAATATAGTGTCCCCTCAAGATGTAGGCGATCAAGATGTTTATGCAAAGGAAAGGTAAATATAACATTTTCACAGTCTTCGATTATCCTGTAACGTAGTAATACTCATCTTAGTCCAGTATCTGGAGGGAATCGCGTGCTGTGATGAGGGTCAATGGGGGATTGAAAATTATTTCATCATTTGAAAATACTTATAATTTATTTATTAACTATAATTTTTAAAAGAAATGGATATGAAAGGAAAGCATTTAGCATGAGGTTTTATTTAAAATACAATATAGGGCACCAGATTTCATTACCAGATTCGCGAGCCGCCCTGAAATCGCGTCAACTGATTTCACCAGGAACCTTTATGGTATGGAAGACATAACATCTTGTATTCGTCCTTCAAGTTCTTACAATGTCTTCGTTTAGCAGGGGAGACTTTTAACCTAGCCCAAAGAAAAGTTACACAGTATTAAGTCAAGTTCCTGGCTGGCCACTATAGGATACATAAAAAAGCCATATATATATATATATATATATATATATATATATATATATATATATATATATATGTGTGTGTGTGTGCACATATATATATATATATATATACGCACATATATATGTGTGCATATATATATATATATATATATATATATATATATATATATATATATATATATATATATATATATATATTGCAAAATTACTAGTAAAGGGGAGGACAATTTTGGAAACAGAAAAAACGTTTGAGGAAATGAAAAAAAAATTTTAAAACATTGGTTAGACTAAGCACAAATTCCTTTGAGAATGTCGCGGAAAAAAAAATCATGAAAAATTAAGAGTAATCATCCATATTGACTAGCAATTCTTCTCTTGAGATAGGAACAGTTTTCTCCCTTGAAGTTAAATATGTGTCGGTGATGAAAAAGATTCTTGTCACAGATTGTCATGAGAACTGAAGGTTTTTAGTAAAATATTTGATTACATTTTTTCTGTATACATACACTGTCGTAACCTAGGAAAAGTTACTTAAGACACGAACAACACATATAAGATTCGCCAGCGGCGTGTAGAGAAGTAGTCAACTGCTAGAAGTGAATCAAGTGAATGCCACAATGAATCTCCAACTGCAGGATATCTACCAACCACCCCACGCGGTCAGATGTAGCACAAGGCCGAATTAAATGTGGGGTATCCGAGCCCGTAGGCTCGGCTAAAAATTCCTTGTAGACCCTGTATAAAATGGGGCCCGGTAGCTGTTTCCCGAGACGAGACTTTGCCCTTCGACCCATAGCCTCATCTGGGGATCCTCTCTGCCCAGAGGCAGAGAGTTCGACCAGCACAGCTGGAGACGAATCTCCAACTGCGGATCAACATACAGTATTTACTACTATTTTAATAAAAGCAATATACCATTATCGTTTTTCAAGAACCTTTAAGAAGACAAAGGAAAAACAAATTAAACAGTACACTGGATGTTTTTGTCTTCAGTCATTCGGTTCCTGTTTGATTTAATGAGACGAGTTTGACTTTTGTTACTGGAGCAGTATTAATGGACATGTGGGATATGGATAGGACTTAACACCTAAAGAGGAATTCCTCTATTTTTTGGACATTAAACTAGGTTAATTTACCAAGAAAATGTACAATTCATCTGTAAATTCTTTCAGTTTAGTACACCTAAGTGCTGACAGAAGTTAGTGTTTTTTCAATCAACAGAATAATTAATTGCTATAAGAAAATGAAATAACTTCAAAATTAATTAAATACTGGAATATATATATATATATATATATAATTACTGTTTAAACATATGAAAATACAAGTAAATAGGGTTTGATGAACAAAAATTAATCCAAAAAAAAGGAATAAAAACAATGGAATCAATAGTTATTCAAAAAAGGTAGAGAGAATAAACTGCAACAATCAAAGTCTTATATATATATAATACGTTACCATATGCAGCTTTATAAAAAAAAAATTGTCTTCTAGACAGCCCTGATGAACACCAACCTTTTTGAATATACATTCACCATTTTTGGTTCGAAACTGCAAGGCTAACAACCGACGGGTTCCAGGAAACCAGAACGTTTGAATCTTGCATTTTTGTGAAATATTTTTTAGAATTATCACAGTGTCGCATCAGTAAAAAGGAAAAAAGAAATTGCAAGTGGTAAAGCAAATTTTATATTTATTCATTTTTTTTTATTTATACATTTTCATAAATTACATAACATATATAAATATATATGTATATAAATATGTTTCCATTCTATGTTTGTACAGTATTGTCAACAAAACAGACAGCAACAAGTAGAATTCAGATAGAGGGGTTGGTTGCAGGAGGTTATTAGCATTGCACAGAGCTGAAAACAAAGTGCACTTGTTAGTTTGAGAGGCTTCCACTGCGACAGCAACACCGCACAGATACGGCTATGTCCACCGAAAAACTCTTCATTGTGTCATGGATAGCTGAGTGGACTCTGTACATATTTCAAACAGACAAAAGAAAGACATTTTGATCAAAATACTCTATTAAAGAATAAATAAAACAGTTCAATGTTAGAACAGATACCAAATAAAGATTTACTTTTCTTCTATTGGTTCAAAGATAGACAACTCCAGTGACATGAAAATTATGGGATACTGATCTCTGTTAAGAAAAGATAAATATAGACGACTACTGTTAAAAAAAATTAACCCTTGAAATATTCCTATATCCTTTTTATATATATATATATATGTGTTTGTGTAACATTTTGTGTATATGTAAAACTTCAGTGTCAAAGAAACTGTCCAGTTTTAATCTATGCAAATGGTTTCAGTAGATATTCAAAACTTTAATGTTGAAAAATGGTTGAAAATACTTATTATGATGGAGAAACTATGAAAATGTTCAAATAATTCATCCATGTCAAAAATAGAAACTTCTAAAGAAAAATAGTACACGAATAGAGGAAATTTGTGAAATTTTAGTTGGTCAAAAATTTAACACCATGAGTTTTTTATTTGTTAAATATTGTTTAAATAGAGACAGGCACTTCAAAGTAGCCCTTATTATCCTAAGTGTGTGTGTGGGGACTCAGCATAGTACAATAATTTTATTAGATTTGAAATTAGGACTTTAAAATTTAAAATTTAATGATCAATTCTGGCTTGTCGAGTTATTATCTTTTTGCCAAAACATAAATGTACTGAGTTCTCCTGGTATTGTTTAAAAAATCGTTATATAATGTATATATATATAAATGTTACTGCTGTGCGTACATATAAACCAACACGTGCATGAATAATAATATGAAAGGTAAAACGTTTTTTTTAAATTTGGGCATATGGCTGTGTATAGAAATGTATTCATATGGTTCGAATCGAAATAACCACAAGCTTCTATTGTTATACGAATATAACTGTGTGTAGCGTGTTTAGAGTCACTAACATGTAGCACAGCCATAGCACACACACACACACACACACATATATATATATATATATATATACATACACAGATGATGAGTGTGTATGCATTGTCTCAAATACATATGGCAACGCATATTCGTTTCAACAGTCAACTTCTATTAAATTTAATATCACAATACATATTACACGTTTTTAGATCTGACTAATATACATACACATAATAAATGAGCAGGTTAAAACATAATAGTTCCATGTTACTTAAAATACAACATGGATATTTATAAATGTTTTATACTTTTTTATGTTCATGAGGGTTCCATTGTTCATGTAGAAATTTGTGGGTTATCCTTCCATTGTAAATATCAAGCATATAAACACAAAACTAGATATCACAAATATAGAAATCACACTTTACTTGGTACACAGGTAATGTCCGGTGGATTTATATATAAATGTACATATACATATCAGTGTACGTCATATGCATGTATTTGCATTTTCTTTGGTAAATATCCGTGTCTTTATTTAGAAACCAAAATATCAATATTCATCATATTCTGGTTAAAAAGTAGCATACATCAGAAGAAACAACAGGACAGGATTAATCACACGAACAGAATATGACCTTTCTCGACTTTGCACATGTGAATAAAAAGGAACATTGGACGAGATAACCTTCTGTCGATATTTCATAGCAAAAGGAATGCTTGATGATCAATCAAATCTCTCACTCCCACCCCAGACTTACACCGAGATGGATCGGGCCTAAAATTATCTTCATATGCAAAAAAATGTTTCTCAGAAATTCTTTACTTCTACGTTTTAAAGAATGCTGACAATTCTCGCTTCTCTTTTTCTTACAGTTATTAACTTTGGTAAAGTTTTTTTCTCATTCTTTTTACAAATTTGAGCATTTTAACTGTTTCATTTTCTATTCCTCTGATTATCTTTTTTACTCTTTGATTTCTGTATAATTTAAATGAATTTTATAACTTTTCTTTTTGCTCTTCCATCTGAATTTTTTTCTATTTTACATCATAATTCTTGCTTTTGACCATTTTTTCAAGTGATCGCATTTCCGACTATTTTATTTATATATTCTTTTCATTTTTTTATTCTAATAATCTCTTCTTCCAAAAATTTGTGCTTTGTAGAAAGGGACTTTTAGTTTAAAGTTGTTAAAACCTTTCCTGGAGCAATTAGTGTATTTATATCATTTGCTTTAATTTTGAAATAAAGAATTAAAATATAACCAGTTTCTTCCTTATTCATAGGTTTTTTATTCTTTCACTTATGGCATTTTTTGAATTTCAATCCATTTGAGAAAAATATTTAAATATTTCAGATTCGATTTGTATATATTAACAATTTGTTCTTCTTATTGGTCTTCATTTGCTTGTCAACTCATTCTTTTTTATTATTACTAAATATAGTATTTCTAAATTATTCTTTCCTTCTTTCATTTTGTTATTGACTCAGTTTTCTAGTCCAGTTCTGTAACTGTCTGCTTCTAGGATGCTCATCTAAATAACTTATATTGCCTTTGTCTTTTAGTTCAATTCTTTATTTTCCAAACCAATCAACCATTGTCGTCTACCAATTCACAAACACACACAAATTTGATGTTATGTATAAGGGCTTTTTATATATATATATAAAGGTACGTCACATACATATATATATATATACACCAGATTGACATTATACATATATATATATATATTGATATATTCATATATATATACAATACTATATACAGCATATATATATATATGATCTTACACGACATACAATATATATATATATATAAATATATGGACACAAAATACATTTATATATATGGTTAAATATTTATATATATATATACATATAAGTATGTTAACATTTATATATATATATATATATATATGGACACAAAGATACATATATATAAACATTTATAACAAAAACATAATATATATATATATACATATGTATGGATACATATTTAAAAAACATAACATTATATATTGGTTTATATATATGCATATATATAATTATATATATATATAGACACAAATATTTTATATAATAATATATTTATATATACATGCACACACACACACACACAAGGAACAAACACAGTTGCCTATATTTATATTTATATCAATAAATAAAGTTAGATTAGGATAACTCAGGAATCCAGAGATTGAACAAATGTCTAGTGAATATCTTCATTTTAAAAAATAGCCACAGCAAAAAATCAAACATTACATTTTGACTGACCGTTCTTTAAATGAAAGGATCTAAGATTAAAGATGAGAAGGAAGGGGGCTGCTGTGTAAATGGGAGTGCGGCTGGTTTCCAGAATCAAAGCTTTTATCCCTCCAGTTTATATGTCGAATCCCCATTATAATTCAATACCTGGAGGAAATCAATATCTATCGCAGTCTTTCGATTCGGGAAAATCCACAATCCAAATCAAGGTATTCCATGTCATCTCAGCGAGGGTTGAAAGATGTGGAATCCCTGGAATGAAATATCAATATGCTGGTGCTATTTATCTTTTCGAGTTTAAATGGTCGGGAACATGGGTATATGTGTTTATATATACCATATATCAGTTTGTTCTTTTCTAAAGTGTGAGCAGGCAAAAATCTTTACAGAGAGTTTGTTTGTTTGAATCTACTGCACAGTGTTGTTTATTGCTTTTCAGTTTCGGCTTTCCTGTACGCCATGCTTTTGATAATTGTACAGTACTTATCAGGAGCATTGTTCAAATGCAGGCTCATTATAAAAGTTTTTTCCTAAAAACGTTTTAACATTTTCCGTAATATATTAAAGGATTCTTTTTTCACAAATTAAGGTGTAGCATATATCTACGTTGGATAATAAAAAAAATCGACTAAATATTTGGTTCTGATCATTTTAACAGTTAACAATACAAAAATGTTTGGATTTTGGGGTACTATACGGTCAGGACTTTTTGCAAAAATTATGAAATCAGGTACCAATATAAATACTATCAATGTATACATTAAAAAAGTCATATATGGCTATATTAAAATTGTTATAGTGTGATGGAATAAAATATAAAAAAAACATTAAATTTATATATATATATATATATATAGGCCCCCATTATATATATATATATATATATTATATATATACATAAATATATCATTTATATATATATATATTCATAAAAACAGAGAGAGAGACTTTTTAAACAACTTTCGTTAAGTATGAAGAAAGCTGAAAATTTTAAAACTGGGATAAACAATTTCATGAAAACTAATTCTTTGAATATTTTTTTTTACTATTTTTTAGTGGGTTGGGAGAGAGATAAAATTTAATAAGCCAAAATAAATAAAAGGATTTGAATCAGGATAAGTGGGGAATATAAGTAAAAAAACACATTTCGACAGTACCTGGTCAGAATTTGTGACATTGTATGATTGAATTTGTATTATGTGAAAAAGTGTATATTGTTCATGTATTTTTTTAGATGTATATGGAAAATAAGTTTTCCTTGTGAAACATAGTTGTATCCCTGTTTATATATATCATAGCAAATTTTGTAGGAATGTGTGCATGGTTCTATGTATGTGTATTTGTATATATGTATACAAGTCCTTACCATAGATAAAACAAATTAACAAGATCAAACTCTCTTCAAATATCAAGGCACGACATGCATATGAATGAACCAAGAATAATTACAAATTTAGAACAACTAATTTCCTTCTATAATGACATCGGCAGAAAAAATAAACATACATTTGGCATTTTTCAGATAAAAATAAGCGTCTTTGATAAAATAAATGTCCTTAATTTTATCATTTGTTGCGGATATTTCATCTTAAAATTTAAATATTTTATATATATTGCTAATCAAATCAATCTCGAGGAAAAAAAAGGTTTTAAAAAAGAAAGAGCTACAAACATGAACTTCTGCCGACAAAAAAAAAAATCGCACAGATGCAGGTCTGAAGCCCAAAGAAAAAAAACCCCGATACGAGTAAACAACTAACTAACAAAAGAGCTCAATACAACCGTAGAGCAGACCTAGATACACCTAGTGAGCCAGACAAACCTACCTAGGTTTCACCTAAACGGATCGTCAGGAAAGTTTGGTGGCCAGGGTTTTCCCTATATTTTATATATAATATATATACTATAAATATATATATATATATATATATATATATATATATATATATATATATATATATTTATATATAAAAATTTATAAATAGGGGGGTTTGTTTAATTCATTTTTTTAAATTTAAATTTCAAATTTTTTTCAAAAATTGATTTTTAATTTAGATTTTAGTCATCTTTTTTTTTCCATATATAACAATATATATATATTATCTATATTTATAATATATATATATATATATTAAAAGTTTTTCTATTATAAATTATTTCATAATGCATATATTTATATATATATATATAGAATATATTTGGATGGTATTTGTATGATAAAAATGTTTTTAAAATTTAATCTTTTTTGTAAAACTAAGAATTTTATATTTATTCTTGATATTATATCTATCATATAATCTTTTAAAAGTTATTTCATTTTATATATATATATTTAGTATCTTATATATATATATATATATATTTCATTTGCAATATTTTATTTATATTGTTTAGAATTTTAAGATTGGGTTTTCAACTTCCATTTTTGATTTTGATATTCAGAATTTAAAAATTCTAAAATTTTTTACGAATGAAATATATATATATATATATATATCCATTGAATATATATATATAACATGATACAATGTATATTTTATAGAGATTATTAAATGACATTTGAAAAAAAGTTTCAAAAAATTATTTTAAAATGTTTTAAATTTCTTTCTTTTTTTGTAGGAATTTTTTTAATTACCAAATAATTTTAATCATTCAATTTAAAAATTTTTTTCTTTAAAAAAACATTCATATATATATAAAAAATATATATATATATATATATATATATATATAAATATAACAATATATATTTTTTTAATTAATATTTTTAAATTAAAAAAAAAAAATTTTATTTATAAGAATATAAAAGATATTTATAAAAATAAAGAGCAAAAGCATCAAAATATGTTATTTTGTATTCATATAAAATATAAAAAATTATTTAAATTGAAGGCATATTATCTGAAAATAAAAAAATTTTTCATTTAATTATTATCTAAGGATTTTAAAGTTTAAATTTTTTTAAATTTTTTAAACGATTCAACTGAATGAAAATTTCAATTTAAATTAATTTAAAATTATAACGAATTCAGTTATATATATATATTATATAGTTTTTTCCAAATTAAATATAATTTAGGTTCATTTTATTACAAAATAAATTTAAACCTTCTGGATTTAATTCCATTGATAAATTTATATGTTTTCTTATTAAATAAATATATTTTATGTATTTTTAAAAAATGAGTTACAAATTATTAAATATCATTCCAAAAAAAGCATTTTTTTATTTAACAAAAAGTTTTTGATAGGAGTTTTTTTATATATATATATATATATATATATATATATATATATATTATATATAAATTTTTTGTTTTTTAAATAATATTATATATATATATATTCTTTATATTTGCATAATAAATATTAATGTTTATTTATTTTAAAATTTTCGTTTCAATTTGATTCATTTTTTTGAAATGCATTTATTGTTGAAATATTAAAATAAAAAATGTTTTTGTAAATTTTTATTTTTCCATTTACTGTTTAATAATTTTTATTTCAAAGGCAATAATATTATTTATATTTATATATAAAAAAAAAAAAATTGAATTTATCAAATAATATCCAATATAATTTAAATAAAAAATATTTTTAATCTTCAAAAAATATTATTTATGATTTTTTTGTATTTTATTTTGTTTTTAAAAATATATTAAAATCATGTTATTTTCATTCATATGTTATTTATTCCATCAATATTTTTGGATATATTTACATATATTTTTATGCCATATATATGATATTTATGAATTTTTTTATATCTCATTAAATGAATCAATTTATATATTTCATATATTTGATATAATTATTTAAATTTTAATTTATAACATTATATATGAATTTTAAAGCATTTGTGTTAACAACTATTATAAATTATATATAAAATTTTTTTAATATATTTTTCTTCAGTTTAACTATATAACATTTACCATAAAAAATTTTTTATGCATATTCAATTTTATTTATATATATATATTTATATATAAATAATATTTTCATTGTTTTTTATATAAATTTTTTTATATATATAGACTTTTGATTAAAATATTATATATTTAAATGATTTTTTATCTATAAAAAGAAAAAATATTTATTAAAAAATATTTAAATTCAAAATTTTATTGATATTTTTTTTTTATTATTCCAAATATATAACTTAGAAAAAACAATTCTTTTTATATTTTATAAGGAAATCATTCCTTGAATTTAAATATAAAATTTTTTTTATTAAATTATTTTTAATCTCTGATATCAAATTCTTTGTAAACAAATATATTGAATATAAATATATTGATATTTTTTGAAATATATATAAAATTTTATATATAAATTTTAATTAAATTTTGAATGAATTTTTTGTTCTTTCAATAAATTTATTCATGAATTCAAAAAAGAATGCGAAATTTAAAAATTTTAAAAATTTAAAAAATAAAAAAATAAAACAAAGCCATTTATATATCTATATATCAAAATATATTATATATTTATAAATAAAAAATTATTTAATTAAATTTAAATAAAATTATATAAATATGAATAAATATAAAAATATATTAAATATTTAATTGCATTGTCTCAATTTAATAATTTCATATATATTCAATATTTAAAAAAATAATTTATATATAAATGAACGTTTATTTAATTAAATATAGAAATCATTTTTATTTTTATCTATTTATGTTATTTTTGAATAGCAAAATATTCTTAAAAATATAAAAAATATTTCTATAATAAATGTTTTTATAAAAAAAAAATACGGATGTCATAAAAATCATATTTCATTCAATTTATATTTAAGAAAATATGTACTTTTTTTTTTGTCAAAGAAATGAATATTATCATATTATGCTCTTTCTCTATCTATGAATCTTTCTATCTATGATATCTATTAAATTTCTATTAGATACTTATTATTAAAAAATCTAAAAAAATTTATTGATTAATTTTTTCATGCCATTTCTTTTTTATAATAAATTTTTTTATTGATATTTTTATACTTTCAGATTTTTCAAATATTATATCTATATATTATATATATATATAAAATTTTTTTGAAATTTGGGATTGCAATTACAATTATATATTATCTAGTTTTCAATATAAAATGAAAATAAAAGTAGGATAAATTTGTTATATATTAATATCAAATACATTAAATATAAGAATCTATTTATATTTTATCAAATTAATTGTTATAAATTGAATAAATTCTCATTTCCATATGAGTCAAAAAAGGCTTTTTGGAATATTTTAATTTAAAAGTTTTATTCTAAAATATATAATTAGTCAAACAATTATTTTTATTATTTTGAAAAATGATACCAAGATAATTTATATTTATGTATTCTAAATAAAATCTGAAAAAAATAAATTTAAAAGAAATCTATTTCTAAATATATCTTCTATCTATTTCATTCATCAAACTTCATCTCATAAAATATTTATACAAATATTAAAATATATATATATACATATAATTACTTTTTAAATATTTTTTATATATTTATATAAAAAAATATGAATCAATATTGTTTTGTAAATTTAAGGTCATGAAAAATTTTCAAACGCTTTTCTATTGATTTTCTTTAAAATTACCTTAAAAATGTATTTTAATTTAAAATTATATATATCCTCTGGTCAATAAAATCTTTCACAAGAAAATTTAAATTTTAATTGAGATTTTTTCATTATAAAATCAAATTTGTTCAATTTGCAAAAATAAATTTTAAATAAAATTTAATATAAATATTTATATTTTAAATAAATTTTTATTTTTGACTTTTTTTTATATATGAAATCCATTAAAAATTATATTACCTAAATATTTTTGTTAGAAAAAAAAGTCTAAATATAATTAAATATTAGAATTTTAAATAAATCAAAAATATTCTATATATATTTTATTCTGCAATTAAAAACTGTGTTTGTAAAAATGAAAAAAAAAGTCAAAGTAAAATTAATAATTTTGATTTCATTTATATTATATATATATATATTTAATATAAATATATATATATAATATATATATATATTTTAAATTTTATTTATTTTTTAAATAAAAGGTTTCATGTGGGGTATAAAATTTAAAAAATTTTTAAAAAAAAGTATAAAAAATTTTATTTCATAAAAATTAACAATTAAAATATAAAATATTTTAAATTTGATATAAAATGTTTTACCTTGTCAAAGGAATTTCATTAAACAATTTTATGAAATTTCAATTTAAATATAAACTAGACGAAAAGATTATTATAAAAAATATCAATAATTATATAAAATATATATAGAAAACTATATTTATTACAACATAAAAATATAAATTAATGAAATAGCAAATTTTAAATATTATTTTATATTTAAATGTTATTTTCAGGATACATTATTCGTATATATATTTATTTCCTTTATAATATTAAATATATATAAAAATAATCATTAAGACGGATTAATTATTAATTTCGCTTGTTTTAAAATTTAAATACAAATTATTTTCATTTTGATCATTTATTATTTATCAGAAAATATTTTCAAATGTTAAAATATATATGTAAAAATTATAGCATTAATAATACTTATAACTTTAAATATATATATATATGTAGGAAATTTTTATGTAAATATAAAATATTATATACACATAAAGCCTTTATTTCTAATATATATATATATATATATTTATATATATATATATATATATATATATATATATATATATATATATATATATATATATAGATAACTATACTCGTTTCGAAAAACCCTCGAATTTTTGATTTGCCAATAATCAAATCAATCT
>CAHIKZ030003535.1:70000-81479 GCA_903632075.3 Acanthosepion pharaonis
AAAAGAAATGAAATCAGTATTAAAAAAAAAAAAAAAAAAGGTTCAGTGACATACATAAATAATTTGAATATCTCTCTTCCGTTCTCTCAAATGAAACTAACAATTTGCAGTATAATTCTATCGTGTTATTCGTAAGTATGATTCTCAACTTAACATTTAACAGTGAGACTAACGGTGAAACAATGGGGTTACCTCTTGGTTCTTCTTCAGTTAATTAATATGCCTAAAAAAAAGAAAAGTTGTTAAGATTTTTATCAACTTAGATATTCATTTTAGCAAAAAACAACAACAAAAAAAGAAAGGAAAAGAAAAAAACAAAACAAAACCCCCGAGATATTTCAATTTAATAATCATAATTGTACGACTTTATTTTATAAAATCCCTAAAAGCATAAATTCTTGTCTTCGGGAATTTCAAGTGTGAATATCTTCACAGGTATAAAATATCTGTTATAAAAGAAGATAATCAACAGTGCTAAAGGAATTTTATCTCAACACAAGTTAATTTAAAAAGAATTGAGTAACATAAAACAAAAGCTTTTTAACAATAATTTCTCAAACTTTATTGAGTGATGAGCAAATAAAATCAAATTTAAAGTATTATAGAAAATAATACGCAAAGTACTAAATGATATAAACAAAAACCAAAGCTTCGTTAATTTATTGCTACCAGATGCATCCTAATTATACAGAAAATGGAAAAGGCATCGTGAACCTTAATGAAGTAATTAAAGTATATATATATATATATATATATATATATATATATATATATATATATATGTTATATATATTTAGTAGGGATAATTCAAAAGTGGATATAACCACAAAAAGTAAAAATATGATAAGAAAAGAGCAAATATAATATTTCAAAAGTTTAATAAATTTAAAATCCATTTATTTTTTGAAAAAGAGATTTAGTCATTATTGATTTGAAATAAATTATTAAAATTAGATTTAATGACCTTTTATTTGAATATATATATATATATATATATAAATAATATAAATAATTCATATGTATAAAAGGAATTGAAAATGATGAATTTTTATTAATAAAAAAAAATTTCTAAAAATTTTGTTAAGAAGTCTTAAATTATTAAATTTATTTAAAATATATAATAAAAAAAAATTTATAACAAATTCATTAGATTAAATTATTTTACATAATATTTTATCCAAATATATACATTATACCTGATATTAATATAAAATTTAATTTAAAATTTAATTTAATTAATAAATTAAAACTGAAAAAAATCGCAGTAGAAAATAAAAGAATTGAAAGTTTTTTTGAAAAAAAATATATTTAAAATTTAATAAAAATTTATATAAATGGAATATATTAAATATAAATATATTTATTATTTATCCATATATATACATAAAAGGAGAAATTAATTATATTTATATAAATAAGGATAAAAATATTAATAGCCATTTTTCAATTTTTTTAAAATAGATTTTCATAATGACAATTTTTATGTAAAAATATAAATGATTGATAAATATGCATAGTTTTTAAATATTTATTTAAATATATAATAATATATAAAAAATAGAGAAAAAAACAAATTGGTAATAATTAAAAAATAAACCATGTTCATAGTATAAAATATTGATTTTTAATTATCAATTAATAAATATTTTGATACATGGATTTAAATGTATATATATAACAATTATATATATATAAATTTTATATATATTATTTATTACTTTATAAGATTAAATGGTATTTAGCCGAAATTTGTAATAAAAATTAATTATGAAATTTTGAAAATTTAAAAGAAAAAATTCCAAAATTTTAAAATTAATTAAATTAAATATAAACCTAAATTTTTTTGAAAAAAAAAAAATTTGAAACTTTTTTATTTTTGGTTCTTAATTTTTATTTCCCTGTATTTATCTACGTGGGCAATTAAAAATTATCATAGTAAAGTTTTTTTTCACAAAAATGAAAATCATTATTATATGAAAAACCAACGAAAACACCAAACCTATTGCAATGTTTTCCATGAAAAAATAATAAAAATGAATCATCTTTAGAAAAGAAATCCTCAATTTTGAATGATTAAAAGAAGATGTATATTTTTTCAATAAATTTTAATGTATTTACGAAAAAATTTTATATTCTTTTTCTAAAAATTCATAATTTATTTTTGTTTATATTAATAAAAGAATTGATTTAAATTTTTTATATTTAAATATATATCAATGTTTGTAAAAATATAAATACAAAATATTTAATTATATATATTATATAATGTTTTATAAATTGAATTCACGTTTGCATGTGAAAAATTTAAATTTAAAAATAAAAAAAATTTAAAACCATAATTTAAATATTTAAATATATATATATATTTTCACTGTTTTGATTATAAATATTTATTTTATAAATAATTTTTTCTGAATTGATTTTAAGAATGAAATAATTGAAATTTTCTTTAACATTGACAATATGTAAAAAGAATTTAAAAATTTTATAAAATAATATATAGGAATTAACGTTTACAAATTGTTTAATTATAGTAATTAATGAAAACAAATTATTTAAAATTTAAATATTGTGAATTATTTTTTAAATTGAAACCGAAAAAGTTCCAAATGAAATGTTTATTAAAAAAAAATTTGAAAAGATAATTTCAATAGATTTTTTTTTTTAAAATTTTTTTTATTGTTCAAAACAAAATTATATATAATTTTGATTTTTTTTATATTTTATATAAAAATTTTATATTTTATGACTTTTTGGATATATATATATTAAAATATAAATAAATTTATATATATATAGATTGTCAATTATTTTAATTTTAGTTATTTAAAAAAACATCATTATTATATAGAAATTCAATTTTTAAAAATGACACTTTCAATAAAAAGTTTTTAATTAAAAAAATGAACAAATTCATTTGAATAATTTCAGGACAAAAATAGAATAAAAAAGAAAGAAAATACTGACAAATAATATATTTAAAAAAATCGGAACCTTATCAATTTTTTGGAAATGAAGAAACTTTGAAAATTTTTCATTCAAATTTAATTCCAAATTTTCTTTTCAAACTTGAAAATCTTTCATTTTTTATATTATGAATTTTATTTAATATATATATTTTTTTATATTTTAAAAAAAATATTGTGTTTAAAAGTTTTTTTTTAAATAAAATTGCAAAAAAATCTTGGAATGTTATAGAAAGTCTTAAATCTCTAGATTTGGAATATATTTACTTTTCTCTTTCATGAAAATAAAATGAAAATTTTACTTTTGAAATATTTCGTTAAAATTCACCATTATCTGAATTGTTGGAAGCCATTTATAAATATAATGAATATTTTATTTATTTTAATCAAAGGAGAAAGGAATTATAGTTCTTTGAAATAAATATAATAAAAATTTCGATACATTTAATAAACAATTTGATTTCAACATTTTAATTTTAAAAATGTAAATGTTTTTCAATTTATAATTAAAATTTTTTTTTTTAAGAATATTAAAATATTAAATTAAAATTAATTTAAAATTAGAAATGTTTAAACAATCTCTTAAATAAATATTAAAATTTTTTTGTTTAAAAAAAAATGAAATATTTTCAATATCATTATTTTTATTCGGATATACAAAAAATATTTATATAAATATATTAATATAAATATATAAATAAATATGATTTAACAAAATAAATTTTATATTTATAACACTATAAAATATTTTTAATTAAATTTTATATATATTTAATTGCGAATAAAAATTAAATAACATAAGAAGATGATAATAAAATTCATAAATCTTTTTTAAGAATTTATATCAAATTGTAAAAAAAAATTTTTATATTGATTATAAATTATATATTGTAGATTTCTAAACTTTTTATAAATTTAATTTTATTTTAAAGTAATTGGTTAAAAAAATAATTCGTAGTTGTTTTTAATTAAAAAAAATTAGAATTGTTTTTGAAAATTATTGTGTTTAATATAATTTCAATTTTCATGATAAAATTGTTTTTTCGTAATGTATGAAATATTTTAAAACATAAAAAATGATTTTCCAAGAGAAAAAAATCATTTTTCAAAATTTTTTTTATTCAAAATTTTAAAAAAATTTTAATTTTTTTCAAATTTAAAAGTCATTTTAAATTGAATAGTGATTTATATAATAAAAAATAGAATGTTAAATTTTGACAAAAAAAAAATAAAATAAATTTATATATATAAATATAGAAAATTAATATATGTAAGAATATTTAATTGAAAAAAATCAAGAATTTAATATAAATTATTTTAGAATATTTCAAAAATATTTATATATAAAATGAAAAAATATAGAAAAAAAAATTGAACTTATTAATTGAAAAAAATATATAAAAATTTGTCTTAAATAAATTAAAAGGGAATTCATTTATTTTTAAATTTTCTATTTTTTACAAATATACTGAAAAAAGATGCCTTTATCGGAAATATTAAAAGAATGATTTTATAAAAGGCTTATTTCGATAATTGTATGATTTTTTCAATTTAACAGAAAATGGTTATTATAAAATGAAGAACAAAAAAAAAATTTCATCAGCATGAAAATTTGAATTATTGATTTTCTTAATTTTTTTATAAAAATTTCCAAAATTTAATTTTAAATTTTTATTAAGTTTAAATTACATCAGTAAACTCTGAATTTTAAAGACAATTTAATTAATATATATATATAAATATTTACCCATTATATGTTTTTATAAAAAATGCATAAAAATGTGTTATATATTTTTAAAATTTTAATATTAATGATATATATTTTGAATAAAATTAAAAAAAGATTTACAAGGCATTTATTTTTTTATCTTTTCCTAAAAACTTCTGATAAAAAATATATAAATTTTTGAAAAAGGGAAATATATTAATTCAGGTTATGAAATATTTTTATCATATTGATCTATTTATTTGAATTTCATATTTAAAATCCATAAATATTTAAAATGAAAAATATATAAAATGTTTATAAATAGAATGATTTGTTTCTGAAAATTTGAATTTAATTTAAAACAATGGAAATCATTTCGGAAATCTTTATTACATGATTAAAAATGTAAACATTCAGTTAACAAATGAATAAATTTATTTTGAATGATATTATTGAAATTGAATTTGAATTTAAATAAACCCCATATTCAATGGCAAAAGGAAACGTTTTATTAAGGAATTAAATTCCAAACATATATATATATAACAAAATTTTAAAATAAATGAATTTGATAATCAACATGTTAATAATTCCATTCAATTGGAAAATTTAATATTATATTTTTTTAAATGTTGGAAATTTAATGAAATAAATAAAACGTTTTTGACTTATCAAAATTTGTTTTCTAAAAATTCAAAATTAAGACAAAATTTTCATCAATTTGTCATTAATTATGTTTATTTTTGTTAATTTTTTTCCAGCCAATTTTTTTATTTTAAAATTTATGGTTCATCCATAAAAATCGTTCATTTTCATTTAAAATTAAAAAATTCATTATATTATTTATATATATATATTAATAAATATATTTATATACACCCTTGTGCAAATTAATTGAAACAAAACGAATATTTCTTTTTTACTTTTCCAATGAAACATGACCCAGTGCACATGTTAGTACTTCGTATGTCCATTCAAGTCGTTCCTTGCAGATTGACCACAGATTCTCGATTGGATTTAAATCAGGAGAGTTTCCGGGCCAGTCTATAGTACTTTGATTTGCTCACTTGTAAGGCTTGCCAGTGTGTTCGTGCAGCGTTACAATTTCCGTACGCTTCCTTGGAGTAACGTCCATCGCAGACAATGGCCGTAGGACAACTAATCGACAGTCGAGACAATAGTGTCTGGGCGTGATAAAAATCTGATGCAATCACGGATGACGCAATATTTTTCAAGGCCAAACAAATTTCTGCACACCACTGCAAATGACCTAATCTGAGGAAAAAATAGAAATCGATTACACCCTGTCATTCCAGTGGGTCTAAAACAGGTTCGGTTTAACCAGTCTGACGTTAATCATTAGCTATTCATTAATTATTATTAAAAAAAAAATATCGTGAAAATTTTAATTATTTGAATAGTGAAAAAAAATCAAATTTTTTTACACCGTTTCTATGACTTTTATTTAAATTGAACTGAACAATCTGTTACGGAAAATATATTTATTTTTTAAGTCTAAACTAGAATTAGTTAAAAAATCATAATCAAAGATTATCAGGAAAAATCAAGTGATTATTTTTTCGAAAAGTCATAATATTACTGGTTCGTTTGTTTGAATTTGCTTAATTTGACATTAATGTTTGGAAAATATTTACTGGAGCATTTTGAAATCAACATCGGTAAGAAAGTTACCTAAAAAATAAAAAGATTAAAATATACATTTGTTGCTAATTTATTTTTTTTTCTTCGTAACAATTGATAATAGTTCAGAAACTTATATCTTAGTTAAGAAAGATTTTTTTTAGTTTTATTTGGCATAACTAGAAGGAAAAGACCTGATTGATATTTATTGGAAAAAAAGGTATTTTCTAAAATATAGTTTAAAAATTGAAATTTTCAGAAACTCAACTAAAATCAGTCCTGTCATTGATTTAAAGAAGTATTCGAACCCCTTAACCAACAGTGCCATGTCTCCTATTCTATTTCAATGGAATATTCCATGTTTCATTCCTTTTTCCAATGAATTGTGTCATTTAGTAAACGTAATCCACATTTCGTAATTAATATGAAATTTTTCAAAATCTTCTTTATGAATCTAATTAAAAGCCCAAGATGATGAAAAATATGACCACTAGTTATTTTTTAACAATCTTGAGTTAACAAATTTCCAAGACAGAATATAAAAAAAAACCAGAAGGAAATTTTTACAAAAAAAATAAAAAGAGATTTTGGGCCTTGTATAGTTAAACATTACTAAAATAAGATTTATAATAGTTGGTTTTACAAAAAAAAATTTTTGAAAAAATATATTCCCAAAATGAGAACCATATTTAAAAATTAAAAATATTACATCAGTCCATTTTATCTAAATATGATACAGGCGAGAAAGATGAAAACTTTCTAAAAATAATCAAAAAGATATTCGATTTAATAAAAGTTCAGTCATTTCTCTTTTGATTTAGACCAGATGTAATCCAAATCTATAGAACCTTGTTTGTTATCACAAAAAAATCTAAGAAGAATTTTCATACTTGTCATCAGATTACGTAAATGAATGTAATGGAAATAACTTGAAATTGTAACTTCTTTCTCTTTTTTTCAATGAGGAAATGCTTAGCCATTAATTGCTTTATCTGATATCGATATTACAGAAACTATTCCTGAAAAATTCTTTTTCTTTCAAGCATTATTTATAAAAAAACAGAAAAATGATTTGATACACTATTTAAATTATTCGGACTATTGTCCTCATTGTTTTGTCGCCAAATTTATTATAGAAAACCAATTACGAGAATCTATTTTAAATATTTGTTCAGAATTCGAACATGGAAACCCTTTATAAGGCTCAAATAACCTTGTGTGTTTTGAAACGTGGATATCAATTATATATATCTAAATTTTCCAATTTTCTCCAATTATATTTAAACATTGAAATGGAACTCACTCTTTTTTTTTTGAGTTTGATTAAATTAATGTCTTTATCCACAGTAATATTGTATTACTCAAGGAATCTGTAAATGTGAAATTTTAAAACAGTGAAATAAACCTAACCATTTCAGCCCTCATTTTTTCATACAAAACTTCAATGTAAAAATAATATTTTTAATTAGATGAGTTTTTTTTTGACAGTTGAATTGTTCAAACATATACATTTCAAATTTTTTGGAAGTTAAATTTACCCAAATTTTTAAAAA
This sequence comes from Acanthosepion pharaonis, assembly GCA_903632075.3. Lineage (NCBI taxonomy): Eukaryota > Metazoa > Mollusca > Cephalopoda > Sepiida > Sepiidae > Acanthosepion > Acanthosepion pharaonis. The sequence goes on from CAHIKZ030003535.1 coordinate 77,869, forward strand.
ACACTCACAGTTCGAGAAGTGAAAAAAATTTCAAATAAAAAAAAAATTTGTTGTCATTTTTAATTTCTGGAAAAATAATTAATAAATAAAAAAACAAAAAATTGATATTTAAATATATTTATATATATATATATATATATATATATATATATATATATATATATGTTTATAAATGACGAAATTTTGACAAAGATGTGTTGAATTTGATCAAGCAGATTTTTTATTTAAGAATAAATAAATATAAAAAAAAATAAATCAACAAATTTGGATTTGTTACTTGAAAATTTTTAAAATTAACTATAAAGATTATACAATGAGTGTCAAAATTTAATATAAATTTAAAGAAGAAAGAAAACCTTTCAAAAGTGTATTTTCAATTTTTTATATATATATATATATATATATATATATATATATATATTTATATCAATATTAACCTTACAAAACGAACAATAAGGATTATATATATTCAAAACATTAATTTATAAATAATGCCCAGTAATGTAAAGTAGAGAAATAATCATTTATTCATCTTATGCAGTGTTACATTAGAACATGCACATAAATATTTATAAAATTATATAATTTTTGTTTCAACGTCAAAAAAAAGAGGGGTTTTTTTAAATTTAATTCAATAAAGGCTTAAATGTTTGGTAAAAATTTTAATTCAGGAATATAATTATTTAATTAATATCAAAAATTCCGTTATTTAAAAAAAATAAAAAAAAATGTCTAGAATTTATTTTATTTAGAAGGAAATAAAAAAAATGCATTAAGAGGTAGTCGTCAAATGAAAATAAAATTTTAGATAAATAAGATAACTGGATATTAATTCGACCGTATCAATTTGTTTTATAGAAAACGTACAATTAATTTATATAAATCTTAATTAACAAATTTATTTTTTTTTTTTTATGTGTGCTTCAATATTATCAGACAGAGCTAAGAAATATATTTAATAAATAATTTGTTTTTTATATATAATTTAAATTTCCCTTGCGACTCCAATATTTTTGTTTCTTCTTTTGATATTTTGGAAAGATTCAATTGTTTAAAAAAAGATAAACAATTTGAACAATATTAAGTACAAAAAATGATTAGAATTGATGATCAATTTTTTATTTGAAGCAAATCAGGTTGATTTATATATTAAAAAAAATTTTATATAACATTTGAGTTCTTTTATTTTTATATTTTTTGTGTTTTGTGTGTGTGTGTGTGTGTGTGTCTTGTTTGCCTATGTGTTTGTTTGATAAATTATTTACAGTTCCCAATTATAATCGGAACTGGACAAAAATATTTTTTTCATTTCTGAGAAAAAAATTGCCGGTATTTTTGAAACTGATTCTCATTTATGCACAATTTTTTAATTTAACTAATAGAATGGTTGAAAAAATTGGATCCTTAAAAGGTTGAATAAAAGATGGTGTCGAAATTTGTGATCGACCGATTTAAAAAATTCTACAAGAAAGTTTTTCAAATAGAAAAAAAAAATTAATATCTGTTTAATATGATTATTTTAACAGAATAAAAGAAAGATTTTGAAAAATAAAAAAAAATGATTTTAAATAATTATGCTATTTATTTATGAATTTAATTTTTTTGTTATCGTCTGCTTGAATTGATATATTTTTTTTTATTTATACGCGCAATAATATTTTTAATTGTAATAAGAAATAGATTGAAGTCAATCCAAAAATAAAAAATAAAATAAAATAAAAACAAAAAATTTTGGTTTTGAGAAGCGTTGAGGAAAAGTATTTCAAATGATAAATAAATAAAAAGTCAAATCAAGAAAAATTTAAGAAAAAAAGTGAAACTTTCGGAAATATTTTTTTAAAAAATACGGACCTAAAAGTTTTAGACACATTTAAAAGCCCTGAGAAAAGGTTATATTTGTCTTCCTTCAGCCATAAAATTAATTATATTTGCCAAAAACGGTCAAAATAATTTCAAAGGACAAAATTATTTTTGTTTGTATTTATAAATCTTGATTTTTTAGATTGGAATATTATATATATGTATTAAATGAAAACATGCCCAGCAAATAATTCTTTTTCCTGTAAAAATATTGATAAAAATAAACTAATATCTTTAAATATCAAATGTCCGAGTGGTAAAATTTTTTCGCATTCTGACCATGAATCCGAGTTCGAATTACCATGGTCGATTTGTCCAGGAAAAATATATTATTGGACTGATCACAGCGAGCGGTGCCTTGTGAAATTTTTTGAAAAAATACCACGGGTTGACCCAATTTTTCTGAGTGAAATTGGATAGACGGAATATTAAGTCATCATGGCCGAGGACTTGAGCGTACTGGCCTTGTTTAAAAAATTGATATTTAGATAATACGATCTTTCAAGAAACTGTAATAAAGGTCTGCTCAGCATAGTAAAACCACAGGTGGGCTTTGGATCTTGAATAAACACAAATGTCCTGAATTAGCGTCTGCAAAAACAAACTTACCAGAGTAACGGGTATCTAAGATACGAATTTAATAATATTATTAATAATAATGAAATCATCAAAATACAAATCTTCTTTAATTACAATTTGAGGAGAAATTAATTCTTTTTGTATTTGGAGCCCCCGGATTGAAAAAAGGTTCCAGTCGACACACTGAAGAAATTCCATGTCTCAAAGAAAATAAAAAAAATTGTATTAAGTAAGTTTAAGCTTTATTGTATGTAAAAACATAGATATTATGGCAGATTTTTTGGGTTTTTTGTTTTTTAAAAAAATGATCAGTGGAAAATGTAAAAGAAAAAGACTATTTTCCTATTTTAAAGTTTTTATATAAAAAAGAGAATTTCTTGAAATTTCAAAAATCGCCTTGCTTGTTTAAAATGTAGAAAAATGCATTAAAGATTTGTCTTTCTGTTAACAAGATTAATCAAAAAACACCTCCTCATTAAAAAATGCATTTATTATTGATTTAAACTAAAAGTAACTATTATTTGTTTCAAATCCAAATTAATTATACTTTTACAGAACGCATTATTGAAATCTGGGGAAGAGTCTTGAATATTGAAGTATTAGCGAGCCATTGTGTCACTTGTTTTTCAACAGATATTACATGCGTAAAAATTCAATGAACAACAACAACAACAACAACAATAATAATAACATTTGACGGGATTCTGGAAGTCCATGCCTCAAGGAGATACAAAATTGTTCTGACAAATTACACAGCCCACACTTTACGAAGAGCTTTATCTATGGGTAATATTTTTTTTTGTCAGTGGAAAGTGTCGTGATGCCATTTCTAACCTTAGGTCTCTGGGCGGGACCCGGAAAGAAATGTGTAGACACCAGAATTCAAAGAAAATAATAATAATAATAATAATAATAATAATAATAATAATAACTACAACAACAACAAAATTAGTGTTGAAGTCATCTTGAGAAAGGTGCAAAAAATATGAAAAAACTTGTTGTCACTTGACACCCAACATCAAGCGCTGTGAACATAAAATTGTATAAATCAGCATTTAAATAATAATATTAACCAAAATCCGAAAAAAAAAATATTAAGAAGGCGAAATCTCAACGAAATCAGAAATTATAAAAAAAGTGTTTTAAAAATTTGCCAGAACAAAATTTAAATA
>CAHIKZ030003536.1:7500-125000 GCA_903632075.3 Acanthosepion pharaonis
ACAAATTTTTTTTCCTTATTACTTAGTGGTAAGTAGGAGGCTTTCTCTTCCTGTCGAACTCTCTGCCTACAGGCGGAGAGGAACACAGACGAGGCTATGCCAAAGGGCAGAGTCTCATTTGGAGAGGTAGACAAACCCGACCCCGTGTATATGGAATCTACGGGCAATTTTTGCACGAGCCTACAGGCTCGGAACGCCCACGCTAAAAACTGGCCTTGTGTCACATCTTGCCTTTTGGGAAGGTTGTTAAATAGAGGGGTAAGTCAATTTTTCCTTATCAGTTAAGTAACTTTTTGAATAAATTTATTAAGTAGCTACAAAAGTTTCCGGGTTTTAGTCACAATATTTGTGTGAATTGCAAGCATTTTATTTTTTTATTGAAAATAAAACAAATCCTGATTTTTTATTGGCCTTTTAAATCTATCTTTTTAAATTTAAGCATTTGTTATCCTTCCAGAAAGAAGACAATATATTTAAATTGGGTGTTTGAAAACGCCACGGTATTAATAGTGACATTGTATCATATTATTAACAGATGGCTAAAGAAAGATATGTTTAAAAGTTTCTTGATGTCTGTTTTTCTTATTCTTCTATTTGCCGTGTTTAAGCTCATGGCTCTCCACAATTTCTTGTTTTTTGTATTTCTTGTTTTTTGTATCTTAATAAATCTCTATGATATCTCACCCGAAACTTTTTCTGCCATCCATTTAGTCAAGATCACTAGATACGTTATGCTTTGTTCCCTTCTGTCTCTCTTGTGATCAATCTGGCCTGTAAGTATCAAATTTTCCAAGCCCTCTTTCCTCATTATGGGCTCTGTTTGGTGTTAAGCACAAATATTTTTTTGTTGTTATTTTCTATAGAATTTCGTCATTGTTCCCATGTTCGGCCTATGGTATTCTCAACATACTTTGGTAGAAGATTTCTGCTGTTTTAAGTTTCTTCTTCATGTGTCAGGAGATTGTCCAACATTCTTGGGATCTTTGGGTGAACTACGATAACAAAAATCATCTGTTTCCAGAAATTATGATATGAAAAATTATCTTGATTCTAACAATATTTTTTATTTTTGTTAGATTCAATCCACTACGTATCGACCAGTACGCCCTCTAGTAATAGATAGATAGATAGATAGATAGATAGATAGATAGATAGATAGATAGATAGGTGAGAGGAGAGAGGAAGTAGGAGGTAAAGATAGGACCAGTCTCATAGATAGAGAGGAAGTAGGAGGTAGGGATAGGACCAGTCTCATAGATAGATAGATAGGGAGTAGGAGGTAGAGATAGGACCAGTCTCATAGATAGAGAGGGAGTAGGAGGTAGGGATAAGACCAATCTCATAGATAGAGAGGGAGTAGGAGGTAGGGATAAGACCAATCTCATAGATAGAGAAGGAGTAGGAGGTAGGGATAAGACCAGTCTCATAGATAGATAGAGAGGGAGTAGGAGGTAAGGATAGGACCAGTCTCATAGATAGATAGATAGATAGATAGATAGATAGATAGATAGATAGATAGATAGATATTCTTATTCTGCATTGAATGTTTGCATTAATTATTGATCACTAACCCTTTTGTCTATATTTTCCATGCAAAACACACAGAATATATGTCGAAATTTGTTTTAATAAATTTTAGATGTAACCTTTGCAGAATAGAGCGTTTTATAATCAACTTTTACCTTACTACAAAACATATATATTATTGCTGAAAACGTGAATTTAGTAACACAGTAATTATGATTTCACTAAATGGGCCAGGTAGGGTAGACTTAAATTTACTGGAAAAGGGACGAGCAATAACTGTGCACTACTTAATAAAAACTAGTCGCTATATCCCTAAACATGAGCAGTGGAACGAGAACAGTCTACCCCCATAAATTAAATAAAGGGTTCCGTTCGGAATTCCCTCTAGATTACCCAGATCGCAAAGCGCATAGATAAATGATACCTCGTTGTTGTGTCATGTAAGTATTAGAGTGAATTTTCTGGTGTGAAATTACCTGATGTATTTATATGATTACTGATTACGTTACGATTACTATTCAAGGTCGTTGATTTAAGGGAAATAGCAAATAATGGTTACTCACCTGTGCGTCCATCCCAGAAAGCCTCATTTAACGCTTAAAGCGCTTCACTTTGATTTACACAATAAAGAGCTATCATTCTCTTCTAGCTATGGGTTTGCCGGCAAATAGTTTTAATATCAATATGCTATCATCCAAGGCCTGGAAGCTGAGATACGAGGGACTGCGAATTACCCACAAGAACACACGTCTGCGTATTTTTTCTGTTTAAAACAAAAAGAAAAAAAACTACGACACGTTAAAAATAATGGTTCTCCGGTTCTCATAAGTTACTAAACATAGCTTAGTTTTGTCATAAGTGTTGAGACAACACTAAGCAGTAATAATGGTCAACTAGATAAGATCATTGGCCATTGTCCTAACAACTAGACACTCGATCTTGTAGGTGAATTATATAAAATGCAGTTAACCCGCCCACGATAGAACTTTTTTTCTTCCTTTTTATATCAGTGTTCTCATCCTGGTAATAAAAGAAAATACAAAATTGTCAATCCGTCCCATTTTGAAGCTGTGACCAGTCATGGCTGCTAAATACGGCTGCACCTGTTACCACACGATAAAGGTTACAAAATCACACACTTTTTTTGCTTTTTTATCTCTCTCTCTCTCTCTCTCTCTCTCTCTCCTTGTTACATTGTCTTAACGACATAGCTATCCCCCCACATACATTTTATTATTATCACAGATATTCTTTCTTTCCATACCCACGCACATGTACACTATCCATCTCTATGTGTCACACACACTCACTCACTCACTCACTCTCACTCTCTCTCTCTCTCTCTCTCTCTCTCTCTCTCTCTCTCTCTCTCTCTCTTTTTTCCTCACCACCTCAGTCTGACCCATAATTATATTGTGTGGGAAGTTAAAATAGATTTTCCCAAAGTTTCTGAATTTGCATATATTATACTGAGACTTTTTTTTATCAAAAGAAGACTTGAAACCCTGTCTGGTCGGAATTTATGTAGCAGCAGTCAGCAGCACCATCATCACCACCACCAACAACAACAACAGAAGAAGAAGATTGATCCCTTTTCTACGGCTTATCAATCTTTTGCAAATTATTTAAAGCCAGAAAATATTTTGAGATTATAAGATTTTCTTTTAGATAATAATGGTTTTAGCGATGCAATTCTTACTAATTAACCCATAGCTGGGGAGAGAAGAGGTGAATTCATATCTTTCCCATGGATATTTGCGAGTAAGTAAATATAACGAACCTGGCTGGAATTGAAACTCGTTTCTCCGATTAACAATTCCGAGCCAATATCCATTACACCGCCCGCACATCCAAGTTTACTTCACCTGATATTCCCAAGCTGGTAATGACCAGGCACAATGTTGCTTAACTTCGGTGATCGTATGGAAACCGGTGTTTCAACGTGGTGAGGTCGTAGGCTCGACAACAACAACAACAACAACAACAACAATAATAATAATAATAATAATAATAATGAAAATAAAAAATAAAATAAAAAATAAAATAAAATGATCAATTACAAATTATCAACTTTAGTTTTATGCTATGTATCGAATTATTCTCGTTATATATTCAGCTTAGTACGACAAAGAACTATAACATTCAGGCGGAAAATAGCTAAGACGATTGTGTTGCGCCATTATTCTAATTGGAGTGGCTTTACTTACCTTAAAAATTCACTCTCAGACTCAAGTCCCATGGACTCCATTGAAGTGTATGAAGTCATGGCTCTCAACATGCTTAGCGTTATTATTGTAGTTTCCGTAAGAAGTCGGTTTTCACTGGATGTTGCTTGCAAGCCTCATGCCCAACCGGATTTAAATTATTCTTTACATAGTCTGCTCAACTTTTTAACCCATAGCTGGAAGAAAGGATTGATTCATACCTTTCCCAAAGGTATTTGCACAAAAGTGAATGCAATAAACTCGACTTGAATTCGAATTCTGATCGCCGACACGTTTCGATGGCAAACACTTGTGACAAGTAAATGATAAAAACTGTAAGACCATTATTTATAACGACTCGTAGTTTTTTTTTCCCCTAAAAAAAAAAGAATGCATCGAAAATGCATTAGTGAGATTCCATCAACACCGGTCGCCCACCTCCCCCCTGAATTTTCACCTATCGCGATGAACGGGTGCTCTCCCGGGAAAACCACGTGCCTTGAACGCCTATTGGGACTTCAACCTAGACCTCAAGTGGAACTTGAACATACGATCCAACGGTAAAGAGGATGGCAAAAAAAAAGGTCGGTTGTGTCAAAATGTAACGCTCCATTAAGTGGCTGACTCTTCCTGTTATCTACTACCTTTACAAGAGCCAGATCAGGCGGGAAATGAAGTATTGCTGCCATATATAGGCAGGAGGTGGCCAATCTTCATTTTTCAGATTCGATAGAGTCCAAAAGCGTCTCCGCGTCCTTGCGGGTGATGAATTATTTTCCAGCCTACAACTACTTTTTCACAGACGAAACGTTTCAAGTGTCTCGCTGCTCCATCGTTATTTCCATGGAAAATATTCAGAAAATACGACACTCCTTCGTTCCACCAGTTCTAACCTTTACGGCTAAAACCCGACTTGACACGCACCTTGTAGCGAACCAACCCCGTTCCATTCTTATTCCATTCGGGAGAAGTTAGTTCCACTCGAGCAGCTTCTTACCGCGAACCACTGTTTTGTGAAACCGACTCCTAAGAGGATGCTTCCCCGATCCAAACAATCTTAACCTGTACATGTCAAGAGCCAACCGTTATTTTCCACATATCAGCAAAAATTGTGCCTCTTACTCTCTAGCCCTTTACATTTTTTGTACGATAAAATTTTTTATATCATGCAAGTAAATTTGGGAATAATCGAAATTAATTGCAAAATCCAGCGAAAGTCACACATAAAATAAAACTGTTTGTACGGAAAGTAAGGACCTACGTACATCAAGTTTATTTAAATTCAGTGGCGGTAGAAGAATTGAACGTTGAACATTTAAAAGGTAAGCTTAAATATTAATGCAATACTTAAATGCAGCGAACAATTTTGACTTCTCATGCAGTTTATTGTTGGCTGTCGAATCTACACCTACCTACATATTGTGATGAAGATCCAATCAAGTCCCCTCCGCAGAATCTAGCGGCTGATAGACTGGCTTTTAAGCTACTTTATAATACAGTTGCTACTTTATAATACAATTGTTTAACTTGAGAAAATTCAGAGTTGTCTCTGTGATCAAGAAACGATACTAACTTGTTCCTGGAGGTATTGAATGCCACAAGCCAATTCCTCTGTATATATCTGTATGCATCTTGGGGATGGAGGTATTGAATGTTACAAGCCAGTTCCTCTATATATATCTGTGTGCATTTTGGTGATGGAGGTATTGAATGTTACAAGCCAGTTCCTCTATATATATATCTGTGTGCATCTTGGTGTTGGAGTTACTGAATGTTACAAGCCAGTTTCTCTGTATATATATGTATGCATCATGGTTTTGGAGGTATTGAATGTTACAAGCCACTTCCTCTGTATATATAACAGTGTGCATCTTAATGTTAGAGGTATTGAATGTTACAAGCCAGTTCCTCTGTATATACCTGTAGGTATCTTGGTGATGGCGGTATTGAATATTGCAAGACAGTTCCTCTATATAGGTAACTGTGTGCATCTTAGTGTTTGAGGTATTAAATGTTACAAGCCAGTTCGTATGTATATATCTTTATGCATCTTGGTGATGGAGGTATTGAATGTTACAAGCCAGTTCCTCTATATATATAACTGTGTGCATCTTGGTGTTGGAGGTACTGATTGTTACAAGCCAGTTTCTCTAAATATATCTATGCGCATCTTAGTGTTGGAGGTATTGAATGTTACAAGCCAGTTCCACAGTATATATCTGTGTGCATCTTGGTGTTAGAGGTATTGAATGTTACAAGCCAGTTCCTCTAAATATAAAACTGTGTGCATCTTGGTGTTGGAGGTATTGAATGTTACAAGACAGTTCCTCTGTATATATCTATATGCAACTTTGTGTTGAATGTATTGAATGTTACAAGCCACTTCCTCTGTATATATAACTGGGTGCATCTTAGCGTTGGAGGTATTGAATGTTACAAGCCAGCTCCTCAGTATATACCTGTATGTATCTTGGTGATGGGGTATTGAATGTTACGAGCCAGTTCCTCTATATATGTACCTGTGTACATCTTGGTGATGGAGGTATTGAATGTTAAAAGCCACTTCTTCTATATGTATAACAGTGTGCATCTTGGTGTTGGAGGTACTGAATGTTACAAGCCAGTTTCTCTATATATATATCTGTGCGCATCTTAGTTTTGGGGGTATTGAATGTTACAAGCCAGTTCCACCGTATATATCTGTGTGCATTTTGGTTATGGAGGTATTGAATGTTAAAAGCCAGTTCCTTTATATATATAACTGTGTGCATCTTGGTGTTGGAGGTATTGAACGTTACAAGCCACTTCCTCTGTATATATCTGTATGTATCTTGGTGATGGAGGTATTGAATGTTACAAGCCAGTTCCTCTATATATATAACTGTGTGCATCTTGGTGTTGGAGGTACTGAATGTTAAAGCCAGTTCTTCTATACATATAACTATGTGAATCTTGGTGTTGGAGGTATCGAATGTTACAAGCCAGTTCCTCTGTATATAACTTCATGCATCTTGGTGATGGAGGTATTAAATGTTACAAGCCAGTTTCTCTATATATATCTGTGAATATCTTAGTTTTGTAGGTATTGAATATTACAAGCCAGTTCCACTGTGTATCTTGGTGTTAAAGGTATTGAATGTTACAAGCCAGTTCTTCTATATATATAACTGTGTGCATCTTGGTGTTGGAGGTATTGAATGCTACAAGCCAGGTCCTCTCTATATATATAACTGTGTGCATCTTGGTGTTGGAGATATTGTATATGTCTGTATGCATCTTTGTGTTGAATGTATTGAATGTTACAAGGCACTTCCTCTGTATATATAACTGTGTGCATCTTGGTATTGGAGGTATTGAATGTTACAAGCCAGTTCCTCTATATATATAACTGTGTGCATCTTGGTGTTGGAGGTATTGAATGTTACAAGCCAGTTCCTCTACATATATCTGTGTGCAAATTAGTGTTGGAGGTATTGAATGTTACAAGCCAGTTACTCTGTATATATCTGTGTGCATCTTGGTTATGGAGGTATTGAATGTTACAAGCCAGTTCCTCTGTATATATCTTTATGCATCTGGGTGATGGAGGTATTAAATGTTACAAGCCTGTTCCTCAATATATATAACTGTGTACATCTTGGTGTTGGAGGTATTGAATGTTACAAGGCACTTCCTCTGTATATATAACTGTGTGCATCTTGGTGTTGGAGGTATTGAATGTTACAAGGCACTTCCTCGATATATATCTCTATGCATCTTGTTGATGGATGTATTGAATGTTACAAGCCAGTTCCTCTATATATATGATTGTGTGCATCTTGGCGTTGGAGGTATTGAATGTTACAAGCCAGTTCCCCAATATATATAACTGTGTGCATCTTGGTGATGGAGTTATTGAATGTTACAAGCCAGTTCCTCTACATATATCTGTGTGCATGTTAATGTTGGAGGTATTGAATGTTACAAGCCAGTTACACTGTATATATCTGTGTGCATCTTGGTTATGGAGATATTGAATGTTACAATCCAGTTCCTCTATATATATGACTGTGTGCATCTTGGCGTTGGAGGTATTGAATGTTACAAGCCAGTTCCCCAATATATATAACTGTGTGCATCTTGGTGTTGGAGGTATTGAATGTTACAAGGTAGTTCCTCTGTATATATCTGTATGCATCTTGGTGATGGAGGTAATACATTTTACAAACCAGTTTCTCTATACATATCTGTGTGCATGTTAGTGTTGGAGGTATTGAATGTTACAAGCCAGTTCCTCTGTATATATCCGTGTGCATCTTGGTTATGGAGGTATTGAATTTTACAAACCCGTTCCACTGTATATAACTTTATGCATCTGGGTGATGGAGGTATCGAATGATACACGCCAGTTCCTCTGTATATATCTGTGTGCATCTTGGTGTTGGAGGTACTGAATGTTACAAGCCAGTTTCACTACATATATCTGTGTGCATCTTAGTGTTGGAGGTATTGAATGTTACAAGCCAGTTCCACTGTGTATATCTGTGTGCATCTTGGTTATGGAGGTATTGAATGTTAAAAGCCAGTTCCTCTATATATATAACTTTGTGAATCTTGTTGTTGGAGGTATTGAATGTTACAAGCCACTTCCTCTGTATATATAACAGTGTGTTCATCTTGGTGTTGGAGGTATTGAATGTTACAAGCCAGTTCCTCTATATATATCTGTATGCATCTTGGCGATGGAGGTATTGAATGTTACAAGCCAGTTGCTCTATATATATCTGTATGCATCTTGGTGTTGGAGGTATTGAATATTACAAGCCAGTTCCTCTATATATATCTGTATGCATTTTGGTGATGGAGGTATTGAATGTTACAAGCCAGTTCCTCTGTACATATCTGTATCCATCTTGGTGTTGGAGGTATTGAATGTTACAAGCCAGTTCCTGTGTATATATATCTGTATGCATCTTGGTGATGGAGGTATTGAATGTTCCATGCCAGTTCCTCTGTATATATCTGTATGCATCTTTTCTTCTATGTGCCGTGTCTTTTAAGGGCGTGAGTGATCGTGTCTGTCCACAATTTCATTTTCTTTTTAGCTCTTATCATTGTGTTTTTACTATCCTTTCGACTACTTGTTCTGTCGTCAATTTTTTACAACTTTGTTATATAGGTTTACTCATTGTTTCTCTTTGTTACTCTTTCCTTCAATGCCATGTGATTGTCAAATTCTTCAACTCCTTATTCATTGTTAGGCGTCTGATTCTAAGTAAAATGTCTTTTTTATTTCCATTTTACTTAAAACTTCCTCGTTGTTCACATACTTAATTCATGGTATTCTCAGCTTCCTTCTAAAAACCAAATCTATGCTGCTTCAAGTTTCTGTGAGGGAATTGTTCAACTATCACTGCTATCTAGAACTGATGTTATATAGCCATTTATTACTCTTTTCTTTGTTTCTAAGGAACTTTTCCTACTTTTTAATACTTTATTTAGCTTTTCGAAAGCATCTTTCGCTATTCCAAGGTACCTTCAGATTTAAGAATATTGGCCTGAAGAACCGGTCCCAGCGTGCGGCACCGTTGACAAAAACTCGGAAAACAGACCCTTCGTATTGACTCAAAACCTCATGACTATTCGGAAGTTGTCGATGGTTGGGCTAGCAGGATACCATATTTCTTTGTGAGTGAGAGTTTGAGAATGTTGGCCTTATTCAAATTGTTCATCCCAACAGATGTTGTGCTCTCTCTCTCTCTCTCTCTCTCTCTCTCTCTCTCTCTCTCTCTCTCTCTCTCCCAGAAACGATTAATAAGGACCGGCCACCCATGTTATAATATAAACGGGTGATGAAGAAACAAAAATATGTCTAAGCCAGCGTCTGAAATTGGAATTCGCTCGCTATCCTAGCAGGCAGACATAGACGAGGGAAAAAATAATCTATCAATCAATTTTTTTTAATCAATTCAGCCTAACCACTAAGACGCAAGGGGTTACTTGGAGTAAAATGGAATGAGAAGATTATAGAAGGAACTGGAACCTTAATCCTAAACAGAAAACAAGTGATAAACCTCTATTTCTGTTCAAAATACAAGGGAGGGGTGTGAACCGGACGATTTATTACTATATAATTCAAATATTTTGTATATGTTAATAGCAATGCTATGCTACGTTTCCATATCGTAACCATCGAGATGAATTCCATTTCCCCATTGGTGCATGAGAGAATAAATTTTCTTTCTCAATGAACGTAGTGTTAAGCGATTGGAGATACCCTTAAACCTCTTACAACAACAGCGTCATTTATATGGTGCCTAAGGAGACACAAATAGAAGACAATTGAAAAAAGAGCCGAGTCAGGTCTATATAAAGGATGCCGTAAAACATCCCATATATATATATATATATATATAATTATTTATTCGTTTTTTTTTATTTTTGCAGTGTTTTTATAACATATTTATGTTATAATTTTCGAATAAATAATTATATTTGCTCTACTCTGTATTGAGCACTCTTTTAAGACTTTGTTGGTTATTGAAATTTGTTGGTTATATATATATATATATATATATATGGGTAAAAATGTATGACAAAGTGGGAAAAGATTTCGTGTAACGCGTTTCGTCCTTTAGGATTTTATCGGACTAAATCTGTTGTGTTGGTGTGACTATGCATGCGCACGAACGAGGAATGCTGGGAAATTAAATTAATTTTTTTTTAATCTAGCTGATTTCATTCAAATTCTTTTTCTTTTTATTACCTCCAATTTTGTTATTAGATATCTCACTGTGGGATAATAGAAGATCTGCTATATATAATAGCTGGCCACTCGTATTCGAGGATACCCGTCTACTAGAGCGGCTAGCCAATCCCTGTTGCAGACTCACTCAGGCACATTTGTGCTTGTTTAACACCCACACAATCAACATGTGGTTTATACTGCAATTATGCTAAGCAGACCTTAGTTAAAGTTTCTGGGAGAGAGCGTGTTATCTAGCATGATCAAAAATCACACTCAAACCCTTGGCGACGATGACTTGTGACTTCGTGCTAACACAGCTATCGACGGCTCCAAGTGATCCTTCTCCCCAAATTCACTCACAAGTCTTCGGTCAATCCGTGGTATAGTTTTAAGGTACTATATATATATATATATATATATATATATATATATATATATATATATATATATATATATAGATATATACATATATATATATGTGTGTGTATATATATGCACACATAAACATATATATATGCACACATACATATGTATTATATGTGCCTGTATATATATATATATATATATATATATATATATATATATATATACACATATAGATATATATACACACACATATATATATATATATATATATATATACATACACATACATATATATATATATACATATAGATATATATACACACACACACACACACATATATATATATACACATATATATACATATATATATATATATATATATATGTCTATATATATATATACACAGACACACACATATATATATACAAATAAACATATATATATATATATATACACGCACACATATATATATGCGTCTATATATGCAGAAATATTTCTTCTCCCGATGATGGCCATTTTGGCCGAAACTTGTCGAGGAATCTAAATGAAATAATAATAAAAAAACGAAAGAATATTAATCTACAACCCAGTGTAGTTCAATATATATATATATATATATATATATATATATATATATATATATATATATATATCGCAGCAAAAAACAATGAAATTAATAATCCAGACAATACTTCTAACGATAATGGATCTTTCTCAAATTGACAGAAAGACATAAAATGGATTGTCAGATTCATCAAACTTAACTTTTCACTTAAATATAAAGCGTTTTTGCTCCTCAAGAAGTCATTTTTATTTCAAATGCTTCATTCAAGTCGTTTCTCATTGTAGCATAACATTATATTCAGTTTCCAGCAGTTTGTAATAACGAATTCCTTTTAAATCTCAACAACTTTTTTCCAGTAAATTGTATAGAGAAATTGGCCAAGTTGAAATGTAATTGTCAGAAATGTCGAACAAACAGAATTGTCAAAGTTTGCAATAAACAATAACAAAAGAAAGAAAAGAAAAGAACAGTGTAAAATAATATTAAGTAAATAAACCAAGTCAAAGCAACAGTCATAAGTCAAAAAATTCACAACTCAAAACGGTGTTGAGATACAAAAGGGCATTCAGATCGCAGCGTTCTAACTTCAAAACCAAAAACAATGGAACTAATTTGGATCGAGAAATGACATATCGGCTTTTGCAATCGGTACTTTTATGTCCAGATTTGCGACAAGCATGGCAGATAATATTTTTGCTTGGTGAAATTATATAATTTTGAGAAGAAATTACTTATTGAATAATCTCGAATCTTGCTTCTGCAGTCAAAGTTTTAGGCCTGTTTTATCACATGTTTAAGTTGAGACATTGAAGACTGTTCTTGATCTGGTATACATACCTGTTGTTAACTCAAAAGTCATCATTTATGCAAACAAAGACTTAATTTTGAAAATAAAAACCATCTGCAAAGAATATGAAACAAAGTTAAGATATTTTTTCTCTCCTTATTTTCTCATACAAAATATGACATATTTACATGTGCAATACGTAAAGTTAACTTGTAATGCTCACCGTCCCAAGAGAAAGATTTATTCCTTTTTTACATTTTTTTTTATAAAGGAAAACAATTGAATACAAATAGAAGATCATGTGGAGGAGGATTTATTCTTTTTTAAAAGATTCGTTGATTCGTGAGATAAATATTAAAACAATATTTTTAATCTTATCGCAATCAAAAAGCATGTATGTGACAATATTTAAGCACAAATAATTCAGTTGGTTCCTGCATAACACGCGTTGATAAAAAAGTTCCCATTGATGTTTTCATTTTTTTGTTCAGTATTTGGTGTTTTTCAAGTTTACTCAGCTCTGTACTGCTTGGCAATCAGTCAACTTAGTAGTATGTCATTGAAACGCTTCGGGTGTAAAGAAAACGTCTTTGGAAACAAACTTCAATCCACGTTTTTCTCTTCACTTTCTTTCTCTTCTTCTTCGATACATGAAGAAGTAATCTTTTCAGAAGATAGTGACAACGAAGAAATGGATTTAAGGATCCGAAATAAGAAAAGAAATCGTGACCAGATCAAGACCAGAACAAAATCTACCAGGAAAAGTTCTTTGTAGCGATTCAAAACTTCTTGGAACTCTACTTAAATCGATTGGTTCGCTAATAAAAGCTAGAAATAAAATATCAAGGCACTAAATGTCCTCAGCATCCCAGGAAACTGTTGCTATAACTTTTCCACTTGATCGGCTGGCTTTGGATTTGACTGTATCCTTTTCTTATTTGGCTAACCACTTCTTTGACCGATCATTGTCTTCAAGATCCTACCGATAAATCTAAATTTTATCTCCAGTTATAAAAAACCTTTCCGGATTTTGATCACATTTGTTTAAATTTTCAATCTGCATCTAAATCTGAACGATGTTGCATGGTTGCTGTATCTCCTTTTGAATGTTCCTCGGTGAAACAAATTCATCGTTCTAACTGGTCTATCTCAAGTTCGGCTCTGTATACGGCATTGTCAGTCAAACAGTGTCCATTTAAGGGAGAGTTTTTAGATTTTCTATAAGTACAGGTTTCTGTTTTACTTGCAGATTTGCCCCTCAACATTTTCTGGTTATAACCCTTTATAATCTTCTTCATTGCACTGTCATTAATTTTTATTGAATTCTTGTTAAAAAAAAATGTATAAAATACACTATTTAACGAAATGTGTTTTTTCAGTATAGTGAAGAATTTTGAACCAATTTTACTTATAACTTAAATGTTAAATGGAACGTTAAACGAAATAATCTTTTTTTCTTTTCTTTTTATTACATCTGTATTTGTAAAACTGGGTTAACATTTTGATATTTTAATTTATTTTTGATGGTCCTCCGCCTGAAATGCTGACTGGTGATTATGTTTTATATTTTCTAAATACGTTACAGGATAAGTTCCTTGATAACATATTCAATGTTTATCGGTATCATCTCAATAATGTGCCTGTGGTGGGGTTTGATTTAACGTTAACAGGTTTTGATTAGCAATTCATCTTTTTGGATGGTTGCTTATTCCGTCGTTAAGGTTTCATTTTACGTCAAGATATTCAACTGTACTGACAGCAATGTTAACTCCTAACTTTTTAAATAACTGAAAGAGTTTTTTTTTTCTGATTTTATCAGTTTTTCTACCGGTACTGTTTTCAATGAATCTGAGGTTCTCTTCTCTATATAGTCTATTGTCTTCTTTATCTATTATTTCGCTCAGTTCATGCAATATGAACAAATCCACGGGGGTCACAAGTCACTTCCCTATCAATATATATATATATATATATATATATATATATATATATATATATATATATATATATAATCACTTTTCAGAGTAGAACCTTATTAATAACTACCTCAACCTGAGACAAGCTACTTTTAACAGAAACTTTTATCTTATTTTAAGACATTTTTTTATGTTTATACGTTCTTTTTTTTATAGATACAAATATTTAAGTAAATGCTCTGTTTATAATAAACAGTATTAGTGACATTTATCGACCTGATGTCCGAGAAATTCTCATAGGAAATATGCGTCCTTCGACAGGAATCGAACCTGCATTTTATAAGGAACCGTCATATAGCCTGACGTGCTTTACCGATTTAGCCACAGAGGATCGTTTCGGTTAGAAAAGTCGATTTTACTGTTTTTAAACTACAATTCTCCATGATTTTCTCTCGTACATTCATATCTGCTCGATGCGTATCCAAATGTAAACAAATGACGTCACACATTATGAAATGTAACAAAGTCCGACAATTATTTTAAGACATTTTTTATGAGAATTTCTCGGACATTCAGGCCGGTAAATGTCATTAATACTATTATATTTATACTATTATAAACAGACCATTTACTTAAATATTTGTATCTATAAAGAAAATAACGTATAAACATAAAACAAATGTCTTAATATATATGTGTATATATATATATATATATATATATATATATATATATATATATATATATATATATATATATATATATATACTAGCGAGCATAAATATCTGAACGATGTTAAGAAAAAGTCTAAATATGAAATAACTTTTTATTTTAAAGCTTCAAAGAACATTTTATCAAGGAAAAATAAGGATATAAATGTAAATTATATAATTCCAAAATATAAAGCTCAATGAACTTATTTTGATAAAATTATAAGAATAATTATATAACATTCGAAAAAACTAGATGATCAAAAACATCAGAAAGATTAAATAAATCCATAAAATTTTCAATTATCAAAATAAGTTTATTGAACTTTATATTTTGGAAACGCAATCGTCAGGCCTGTCGATTACGTTTGCCATGTAATAGACTATCGCATCTGCGTGTTGACTTCAATGTCTACGTTTATATTTACATACGGTCTATTCTAGATATTGAGAATTTTAACCCGTAAATGTTGCATAACTTAAAACTATATTTTATTAGAAAGAGTCCGGGGTAACATTATATATATATATATATATATATATATATATATATATATCAAGAACAATACTGGGGGAAAATGTATGACAAAGTGGAAAAACTTTTCTTGTGACGCGTTTCTGCTTTTAGGACTTCATTGGACGAGAGCCTCACAAAAAAAACCTTTTCCGCTTTGTCATACATTTTCATCAATATATATATATATATATATATAGTACACATAATCGATATATGTATATATACATACAGATATATATATATATATATATATATATATATATATATATATATATATATATATAGTTGAGATAACGATCCGTTGGTATATAATCCGGGTGGATCCTAGTAATATCAATTATTAAAACTGATCCACAGGGAGCTCGATGTTTTTATTTTAACAGAGCGATATGTATTTTTACAGCAAAAAAAACAAAATGTTGAGGTAATTTTTGTTTTGTTTTTTTTTTTTTTTTGCTGTATATATATATATATATATATATATATATATATATATATATATATAGTTTATGCAAAACTAGGTAATCCGTATGGATAGACCCAAGGAAGATGATATCCGGGGAGCTCAATGTAAATTCAGAGTAAATATTTTTGAATAAAAAACAAACCACTTTAAGGTTCCATGTAATAATGTAATAAAGCATAAAACAAAAAATCCTCATGATCAAACACAAGGATCCAGATTTATTACTAAATAGACAGAATGAACTAATTTTTAAATACCGACATAAGAACAACCTAAACCTAGGAAAATACATTGAGAAATAACCATATAGGAAAAATAATATTGACTGACCTTTGTTCTTTTTGCTTTTGGAAATGTTGCTATACGCGCATGAACGCGGACACATGACTGTATGTGTATAACTATGGTATTGTACTTGAACACGGATACGTCTTTTAATATGTACATGTATATGTTTTTATGTGGAAAGAGAAGCATACAGGTTTTTTTATGTATATGTGAGTGTGGATGTGTGTAATTAGATGGGTACTTATACGTCTTGCCACAGATATGGGATGGCGAGTAATATATGTATAGATATATATGTATAATTATAGGATTTTGTGTATTCATAATGTAATGACCTATTGATATTGATATGTTTTTTGAATGCATACATATATGGGTGTGGGTGTGGGTGTGTATATGTATATGTATATATGTGTATGTGTATATGTGGGTATATGTATATGTGTGTGTACGTATATATGTGTATATGTATAGATGTGCATGTATGGGTGCTTGTATATATATATAGATAGATAGATAGATAGATAGATAGATAGATAGATAGATATACATATAATTATATATGTGTGTGTATATATGTAAGTATATATGTGTATGTGTGAATATGTATGTATATATGTGTGTATGTGTCTTTCTACAGGTGTTTATGTGTATGTATGGGTATATACATATAGCATTGTGTGGGAGTGTGTGTATATGGATTTATAGGTATATAGGGATATGTATGTATGTGGATATAGATAGGTGTTCGGATATGTGTAGAGGTGTGTATGTGTATGGATATATAGAATATTAAAAAAGAAGGACCTAATTTTCTGTTAGTAATGTTTTATCCACATTTCTCCTCTAATATTCTCCAATTAGAAATGAGTTCAAATAATACGGAGGTAAATCTTAAATTGATAACTTAATTTAAATTGAAATATATTACCCTTTAATAATCATTATTGATGATAAAATTATTTAAATTGGAATAACCTTTGATAATTGTGTAGGTATCTAAAAACAGTCACGAATTTAATTTATGAACAAAACTCAAACGAATAGATGTCAACTTAATAATGAACAAGAAAAAGTTTAGGAAAATAAAAAAGATTACTAGATGTAAAATGAATTATTCTTTCAATATACTTTCTATGGATTTTTTCCAATCGACTATTTCATAGAAAATACCCAAAACTCCAACAAACATCAAATTGAGTTCTTCGTAGGTTTTTTTAGACATTTAGATTTATACCAAACTTTAACCTCCAAATATACCCTTGAAAGTAATGCAAAATAACAGTCTAAAAATTTGAATGAAACCTTCTCTCAACTGAGTCTAAATAATACGGAGGTAAATTTTAAACTGATAATTTAGTTTAAATTGAAATATATTACCCTTTAAGAATCATTATTGATGATAAAATTATTTAAATTGGAATAACCTCTGATAATTATGTAGGTACCTAAAAACAGTCACGAGTTAAATTTATGAACAAAATTCAAACAAATAGATGTCAACTTAATAATCAACAAGAAAAAAGTTTTGGAAAATAAAAAATTACCAGATGTAGAATGAATTACTCTTTCAATGTACTTTCTATGAATTTTTTCCAATCGACTATTTCATAGAAAATACCCAAAACTCCAACAAACATCAAATTAAATTCTTCGTAATTTTGTAGACATTTAGATTTATATCAAACTTTAACCCCCAAATATACCCTTTAAAGGAATGCGAAATAACAGCGTCCAAGAAATTAAGTGAAAACTTCTCTCATCAGGATTGTTTTATTGTATCTTCTTCCTTTTATGTCGGCTTTCCTCTTCACCCTTACCCATCCATATCTAAAGATAACATAAGTCAAGTGAAGTGTTTGTCTGGCCCACACCAAGTGGGGTTAGGGATAAAGAATGGAAATGGTACATCTAACTCACTCATGTCTTCTCCCCCCCTCCATCCTCACTTCGTTAATTTACATATGCTTAATACGGCCCGTCAAAAATGTGTAAATTTCTTTTCATTTTCATTTCAACCTTTGGAAGTAAAGTGTGATGATCCAGAGCCCTTAAAAGGGCTGTGGTGAAATAGTTTATTACATGGAACCTTAAAGTGGTCTGTTTTTATATATATATAATATATATATATATATATATATATATATATATATATATATATATATATATATATATATATATATGAACAAAGAATAAAAAAATAAGAGGAAAACTATTGTTAGCCGACATTTGCCTTGATAAAGTCCCTTAGAGGATGAAACGCGTCACCGATGAATAGTTTTTCCTCTTGTTTTTTTATCCACATATATATATATTTTGACCCTCACAGGACGCACTGAAGGCAAAAGAGACAGAGGAAAACGTGGAAGTTTAGGTTAACAGAGACTGGGGGAATGGTAAGAGACGAATGTAGTTTCGAGCAACAAAAAGTAGAAAACTGGGGAGAGCCATGATCACCAACGTCTTAGCATGGAAGAAAAAGATATATAAAAAATCGAGCAAAAGTTTGTAAAATTTTCCCACGGGATTTTCAGAGAATTGAGTAATTTTCTTATGAAAATATTTTAAACTATTTTCTTATTTTATATAGTTCTTCTTCATAGTTTATAAAAATCAACCACCTGTTTATTGTCAGTAATTACTCACGGTCATAGATGATATATATATATATATAAGCCCAGTTGCTATGTTTCATTAGTAACACTTTGAGCCCTGCGTTCTTGAATAATTTTAAACCTTCTGCCTACAGTTACAAAAATATAGGCATTATACTTAGCAGGAAGAGAATACGATTGCATGCCTTCACTTTATCGCCAGAATTCTTTCTTTGTGTTCCAGTCTACCCAGCAAGTGCTGCCTCTCTTCATACACAAGAATAGCAAAACACGACGCAAGTGTTTACCCACCGTTCAACCGGTAGCTGGGTATTAAGTCATTTTTCTCTACCACCGGTAAAGCGGTGGTCAGGTATCCAAGGGTTAATTATTAATAAATATACATTTTTTCTTCATTTTCTCTGAAGAAAAAAATGTATATATATTAATATGTAATTTATAACTCTGTTATATTTAGCACTATTTTATTAACATCAGCACGCAATTTACAATATTATATATTCATTTACATACACACACATATAGCTATTCTTTGCCGACATTGTCAGAAATTTTCCTTAAATAATACTTAAAAATAAAATAATTAAAAATTTTAAAAATGGGAGCTGGTAATATACATACTTATATTTGATATGTAATAATAATTTTTAAATAATTTAAGCAGTTCTATTACATTTATTTGTTTTAAGAAGAAATATAGTCTATTAGTAATTAAGAGTAAAAATAATATTTTAAAATTGTAGTTCAATATAACGTATTCTTACCCAAACACCCCTTTTAGAAAGAATTTTTATGTATACAAGTACTTATTTAACAGGAAAAAATGCCGAAAAACTTTTTCTTGTTGATAAAAAAACAAAAACAAACGACATGCATTGAACGGATGTCAAAATTCGTTGAAAAATGCACCTTTACCCTACCTAGATTTAACCTCTTTTCCGAACGTAACTCATAATTGATACAATAATAGTTAATAAAAATGAACACGCTACCACCCCTGTCTAAATGATTGGATTTCTCTGTATCCTTGGAAACAAAAACTTATGAATTGTATATGAGTTTAAAACTCAGTAAATTTAAACATAAGTTATTCCAAAATTCGCTTGAAGATAAAACAGAACTAATGCTTTTAATTTAATTATATAATTAAATTTGAAGTTTTTAGCTTCGGTATTTGAAACATGATAATTCCTGTGTAGCGAAGAAACCATATTTTAAATCAGTTAATTTATAATATTTAGGCTCTGTAAATTTACATTGATCACTGTTTTGTAAAAATAAAAATATCAATAAGAACACCGAAATATATATCTAACTGTTCTTATAGTTTCCAAGGATATAGAGAAATCCATTCATCCAGATAAGGGGTGGTTGCGTGTTCATTTTATTAACTTTTGTTGTATCAGTTATTAGTTACGTTTGAAGAAGGGTTACGTTTAGGTAGTCGTCTGAATTTTTTTTTTAAATTTATTGTTAACGGCAAAAATTCTTACGGCATTTTTTCTATTCGTATACTTAAAGATTTTGGGGGATGTTTAGGTTAGAATACGTTTTATTTAAAATATTTTCACTTTTAATTTTTAAATATTTTGAAATATTTTCACTTTTAATTTTTAGTAGACTTCTCTTTAAAACAAGTAATTGTATTAGAATTACTTACAGTATGTAAAATTATTTTTTCATAGCAAGTATAAGTATATATATTACCAGGTCACTTTTTTTTCTTTTATAAATTTTATATTTAAATATTATTTATGATAATGACGGCAAAAAATAGCTAATTCATTTCTCTGATTTAGTACACTTTTATTTTTTATTTTTTATATATATATAATATATATAATATTATAATTATTATTTAAAAATATGATTCTTTCGCTAGATAAGAATTCTCATGTTTCAAAAACAGGAGCCAAAACCTTCAATATAATTATTAAAATTAAATTAAATTAAAGTATCAAGCTCTGTTTCATCCTCAAGCGAAATTTTTGGAATAACTAATCTTGAAATTTACACAGTTTTATAAGATGCTGGTGTTAATAAGATAGTACTAGATATAACAGCCTTTCAAGATGAGGATGAAACAGAGATTGATACTTTAATTCAATTTAATTTTAATAATTATATTGAAGTTTTTGACTCCTGTTTTGTAAACATGAAAACTCTTATGTAGCAAAGAAACCATATTTTTAAAAAAATAATTAAAATTTAAGCTCTACTTTTGTATTGAGCACTGTTTTTTTTTAAATAAAGACAAAAATACTAAAGAACTTCGGATTATTTACTTAACGTATTCTTTCCTATTTTTCTATATATTTGCACACACACACATATATATATATTATTATTATTATTATTACATAAACGTTATTTTTAGTGGATACTCATATTTTAATAGATACTCTGTTTATTTATTAACATCTACCGGCTTGCATGTTCGATAAATCTTATTAGAAAAATTTGGTTTCTCCAGTTTCTCCAGTTTCTCCGTTCCCCGAGGGAAAACCGTCATTAGATCTGACGTGCTTTGACCTCTTGGTTACAGAGAACCTGATGACAAAGCAAAACTCGAATAGTGCTTTTAAACACAATTTTTTCACGATTCTCAAAATATACATCTATATTTTGGCCAAACACAACATTACTCAGATCCAACAACCATCATATTCTTCAAATCTCGCCCTTTGCGACATTTGCCTATTCAAAAAATTAAATCCTGCTTGAAAGGAACAAGATTTTAAAACGTCGAGCAAATCCAAAAGAATAAAGACGAGACGAGTTCCAAGAATGCTTCCATCAATGGAAACGGCTCTGGATTAAAAAAAAATCTAGTACTTATAATTTATATAAAAATCAACGAAAAAGAAATAATTTTCTTACATATAATTTATAATTTTACTGATGGTATATGTAGCTATGAAACCTACTGGCTCTGAACGCGTACAGAAATAAAACGTCCCTTTCTAAATATTTTTTGAACTTAAATGAAGTTAACAAAACCCCTGCTGTAAAATGGAACATATAAAAAAATTAGAACCTATAAATCTTTAAATGAACCGTGTTTGCTCTGTTTACAGGAAAAATTTCAAATAATCAAATTTGCTAACAAAAATCTCTGTTAAACTAAAGGAGTGAATTAACAGTAAACTGCCGACAGAGTCTATCTTTTACCTTAAAATATAGTTAAATTTTTTATAAAAAAAAACAATTACGTATTACAATTTTATAGCCATAATTTTATTAGTATATTTATGGTCCACCCTCTACGAGTAATTACCTTACCTACCTAAATATTGCTATGTTTTGCCGTCTATTCATCATTATTAGCATCGTATTTAGATGTTGTACATTTTTATTTTTATCCACAGCCTCCTTTAAGAAGCTACCTGAATATAAAAAAAAATTAAAAAAGAAATAAAACAATTTAAATATATGGGAAGTGTTTTAACAAAGGGCGGAAATTGCGATAGTGAAATCTGAAGGTGCATTGGAATAGCAAAATTTGCCTTCCAAAAGCTAAGCAAAGTATTAAAAAACAGGAAAAATTCGTTAGAAACAAAGAAAAGAGTACTGAACTGTTACGTAATATCAGTCCTCGTATATTGCAGTGAATGCTGGACAATCTCCTCACAGAGGAAGAAGAGACCTGAAGCAACAGAAATGTAGTTCTACAGAAAGATACTGATAATACTATGGACTTAACATGTGAGCAACGACGGAGTTTTAGAGAAAATGGAAACAAAAAGGGCATTTATAATTAACATCAGAAAAAGATTGTCGAAATTTCTAGGGCACATAATAAGGAAAGAGGGCTTGGAAAATTTGATACTCACAGGATAGATTGAAGACAAGAGGGTCAGAGAAAAGCAACGCATAACTTACCTAGCGAGTTTGAGTAAATGTATAGTGGAATAAGGTTTAGGAGAGATCACAAAGGACAGGAAATTGTGGAGAGTCATGAACACCAACGTCCTGAGGAGACACGGCACATCGAAGAAGACTTGGGTCTTAATTCCTGACACCGACAATGATTTTCTTGCTGATTGTCAATGAATTTTATATTTTAAATTGCCCATCATACATTGCTATACAGTCCGTCATACTTTTAATCCGGCACTTTGAAATCAGGCATATGCCGGATGACAGACATCTTATGTAAATATAGTGTTGCCAGTTGAAATTTCTAAAGTAAATGATGAGGAAAGTTGGTTTGTAAAATTTGACACAAACAGGACAGATTGAAGGAAATAGGGTCAAAGGAAAACAATGCATAAACTAGCTAGCGAACTTGAGTAAATGGATGGTGGAACAAGATTTAAAAGTGATAACAGAAAGACAACATTTATTAAGAGTTACAACGGATAGGAAATTATGGAGAGCCATGATCGCCTACACCCTGAAGAGATACGATACATAGAAAAAGAAGTAAAATGTATAGAAAACAAAATAACAAAATTTCTAAGGAAAATATGTTTTCTTAAAATAAGATATATTCTCTTTAAAAGACGTTAATTTATGATGCAAATATATTTGAATTTGTTCGGTCATGCGTATTAGATCATTTTTTTTATAAAATCGAAAGATAGATATTAATGGGATGCAGAATTAATTTTAACTTCATCCACCGCGATGCGAATGAGTCCGAACTTTTATTGTCGATAACTTCAAATTTCTTTGTTATTTTCGAATTAAGCATTTAAACTTAAATGGAACTATTCGGGAAATGTTTTTTTTAGAAACTGAGCGCGGGGCTTGAAATGCAAATTACCCTTTTGAGGTTCCGAGTTGAAATTAGTTCTGTCACCCATATTAATACGTCTTTTGATTTGAATTATATCCATAACCAAGTATTTCCGTCTTGGATATTAGTGTGTGTAAATGGCACTCTAAGTAAATTATTCATTTATCGAAGGGTTCTAAATATTTATAGCTTATCAGAAACTAGGTTTGACATCTCTAAACTTTAGGATTTCTGTTATTTTTATATTATCGTAATATTATTTTTATAATCGGTATCACCCTATGCAAGACAGGAAAGCCACTACGACACAAGGGGTTATAGGATGTGGAAGAATTAGGAACAGAAACATTAATAATGAGCGGGACGAGGAAAGAGTAATCAGAAGGACAGTGGATAGCGATTGACACTGCATTTAAATTTTTGCAGATTAAAGTTGGCTGGAAAGCATGGAGCCTGAAAGTAGTTCCACAAGCGAGAAGTGTGAGAAAAGAAACTGTTAGCATAGAATTTATGGTTACATCTAACCAGCTCAATTGTAAATTGATGAGATCTTGACGGCAGTCTAGTGCTGCGCTTAAATTCAAAAAGTCTAGGTACCATAGCGAAGAGCTTATCCGAATAATTACCATGAAAGTATTTATAGAATAGACACAGAGAGGCAATCTTACAGCGGTGAGAAAGTGACTGAAGCTAAGCTGCCAGATCGGGACGAATAATATTGCTGACTCTTCTTTGGATTTTATCAAGGAACTCAAGATAAATAACAAGGGCACCGGACCATATGTGGCAGCAATATTCTAAGCATGGACGAATGATAGATATGTAAGAGATTCTGGAGAGAAACTTGTCTAGCATGACACAGTGAACTAACTTTTTTCATCCATTAAAATGGATAAATAGGATTTTTTTCTATTAAATGATTTTTTTCTGTTTTCTAAGCATATTTATTTATTATGCAACTATGTACATACAGTTAATTATGTGAAAAGTATGTTTATTCATTAGTTGTAAATACAATAAATAAAAAAATTTGTATGTGTACGAATATTTGTTTCTCCCCACTGTATATATATATATATATATATATATATATATATATATATATATGAATTTGTAGGTCTGATGAATTGGATCATGATTACGATTCCAATGCAATAAATTATAACCATGGAATATTAGTATTTGAGCCTTTTATATTATATTCTTACTCTGTCCTGGATATTGAGTTCTACCTGGATTCTCTCCTCTTGAGAATATATATATATATATATATATATATATATATATATATATATATATATATATATATATATATATATATATATAGATATATATATATATATATAGATAGATAGATAGATAGATTCATTGAATTAAACATGGACTTTGATAGAATTGATCATATAGTATATTCAAAAATAAATGTATCTATATCTATATATAAAAAAATGTATATATATATATATATATATATATATATATATATATATATATATATATAGATAGATAGATAGATAGATAGATAGATAGATAGATATATATACATACATACATTTATTTTAAAAATCAAAAAATATATTAAATAATTGTCGGACATAATCCATTTCATAATATGAATTATCAATGGAGAAAAATTGTCGAAGATTGTGTGTTTAAAAACTGTAATTTGGACTTTGCTAACCAGATAATTCTCTGTAGCTAAATGGTATAGCACGTTAGATCAAATGACGGTTTACATATAGGAATACAGGCTCGATTCCTGTCGGAGAACGCATATTTTCTGCGAAATTTCTCGAACATTTAAGGCCAGTAAATGTAATTAATACCTTTTAATTAAAAAACAGATCATTTATTAAATAAATTGTATCTATAAAAATAATGCATAAACAGAAAATCTATTAAATAATTGTCTGGTATAATCCATTTCATTACACACACACACACACATATATATATATTATAAATTAACTGATTTAAAATATGGTTTCTTCGCTACACAGTAATAACCATGTTTACTGTGTAGCGAAGAAACCATATTTCAAATCAGATAACTTATGATATTTATGCTCTGTAATTTACATTTTATATATATATATATATATATATATATATATATATATATATATATATATATATATATATATATTCGATAATTTTATTTAAAAAAATTAATGTCGCATTTATTAGCCTTTGTAAAAGGACAGCTGGGTAGAAATGTCCCAATGAGAAACGTAGGAAGCATTTATCAGATATGAAGTTTGTTAATTTCCTATATTTTCCTTGTATGTCCCAAATCACAATGAATACAAAACAAATATTGTTCAGCGTTCCTCAATATAGGAATATAAAACCTTGTATTGGAGCAATGTGCAAACAAGAATACTGTTATATCAAATTGAATTTAAACCGATTCTGGAGACACATAATAAAAAACAGCTTGACGATTTTGATACTCACGAGACATGCTGAAGGAAAGACAGGTTAAGGAAAATACCTAACGAGTTTTTATGGCAGAATAAAGACTGGCAAGGATAGTATGGGGGGAAATCTTTGCTTACGGTTACAAAGGATAGGAAGCTGTGGAGAACCTTGATCACCCACAGACTGAAAATAGTTTGAAATAATTCAAAAATAATGTTGTATAAAGTTTAATTTAAACAGTGTTGATATAATTGATTGTAAAGCATAGTTCCAAACTTAGGTAATATCTCCCCGGTCTTTTGAACAGGAGTAAAGGTTTGTCCCTTGTTCTTTGTTTAGTATTTAGAATTGTTTAGTTGCCTTGCATGGGGTGAAATGATTTTTTTAAAAAGATATAAATGTCCTTTGTTTCCGTTGCATGTCACAAATCCCATTGAATATAAAATAAATATTGTTCTTCAATATTGAAATATAAAAACTTGTATTGGAGCAATTAGGAAACAAAAATAATGCCATATGAAATTTAATTTAAGACAAATTTGGGGACACATCATGAAGAAAGACGGCTTGGAGAATTTGACGCTCACGGGACATGCGGGAAACACCCAGTAATGTTCCTAACGAGTTTTTGGAAATTAATTGCAGATAGTGATTTGTTTTTTATGGCTTATCAACCTTTTGCAGGTCATTTAAAGAAGGAATGGGAAATAATGTTTTTTTACTGTTACAAGTTTTACTTATTAACCCATAAGTAAAAGAAATTACGGTGGATTCATAACTTACCCAATGGTATTTGCTCGTAAGGGCATATAACAAACTAATCTGAAATTGAAACTCGGCTCTCCAATTTCCAATTAAGAGTCGTTATCTATAAACCATCCACACTTAAGGCACCTGATATTCCCAAGTGGTCACCTATCTAGGTACTAACCAGACTCGATCTTGCTTAACTACGGTGATCAGTTCGTACGAGAACCATTGTTTTAATGTGATACGGCCGCAAGCCCTGGGAGAGCTCATAAAGGGACAATCATTGATTAGAGCTAAAAACTATAGAAAGTTGCAAAAAAGCCATGATCGCCCTGTTCTTTAGGGTCATAACGCATAAAAAAAAAGAAAATGTTAATTAAAATTAAATTAAACTGAGTATTCATAAAATTGAACGTAAACAATTGTCCCTATTTTAGATAAAAACTCACTCCACCTCAAACAATATTCCTATCGGTACATTATTTATCTCTCCCTCAGCTCCTGTCTTCTCCTCCTCGGCAAATCTTTTCCATCAGTATTTACTCTAAATGGACCCTCCCACTTGAATCAGTGGCGTTAAACAAACTTTTGCGTTCCCATTACTGCTGTTACAATGGTTTTATTCCGCACCAGGTGGCTCATACCTATATTACAGAGGACTAAATCGATTAAAAAAAAATAATATCAAAAAGAGAATAAAACATCTTGCTTCCATAGTTTCGCTGAAATTATTAATCAGGCAACTTAATATTTCGTAAAATTTGCTCACCTTTTGCTATCAGAAGAAAAAAATAATCCTCGCATCTGTCCGAAGATAACCTAAAAGTGGCCAATCAATTTGTTTGAAGCGGAGACGTTTGCAGCCGATCAAAGATAAGAGAAGAAAAAGAAGCCTCATTTCCCTTCATTAATACAGCACACAATTTACTCCCACTACGCCTACTTGTTTTCTTTTTCTTTATTCCTTCTTATCGCCCGACTTCCTCTTTAGTTTCTCAGTTGCCTCTTTCATAGTCTACCCGTTCCTCCCACTTCTACTTATCCACATCTTCTTTTGCCTTCTTTGTTATTGTTCGCCTTCCTCTTTTCGCTTGTCTTTCTCCTTGAAAATCTTGTTGTCCATTCTACGACATCCTACTTCTATTTATCATCCCCCTCCGTCTTTATCTTCTTCTCCCCTTCACTAGCTTATATCTTTTTTCCTACTCCTACTTCTACTGTTTTTGTAATCGTACTTTTTCAGTTTTTCTTCCACCTTCTCCACAATCTCATTGATCTTTCTTTTTCTCCTCTTTATACTCAACCTTAACTTCTTTCTCTTTTGTCGTCCTCTTACCTCTTTACCTCCCCGCCTCCTTCAAAATCTTCTAATCTCTTTTATTTTCTCCACTTATTCCTTCAAATTCTATTCTATTTTACTTATACACTTGTTAACATGTTGATCTTTAACTAGTTAAGCATCTCAATATTTTTTACGAGCTGCATCGAAATTGGTCATCGCCATGCCGTAGATTCTTTGTGGAATACGACAAAAACATTTCAAAACATATGTTCGTCTTTTTTCTTGGGATTTTAATTGTCCTTTTTAACTTTATTAGACTCAGTATACCTAAAACAGAATCATACTGTCAGTTAAAATCACCCCGGAAAAAAACCATTTGCCAAGACCTACTGTCGTGAAATAATCAGTGTCTGGGACATTTTAGGCTAATGAAATTAAAAGACGAGAGACAGAACTGAAAATGAAGAATGTTTGTCGTTTGACATCTCTTTAAAGACAGAAAACAGACAGTTTCTGACAAATAAATACTAATACGTCTAACACTCATGTAGAAATATTCTTCATTAGTACAGTTTTGGTAAAGTAAAACATAATAAAGTTAAATCAGACACAAGGTCAAGAACAAAGAAGCGCCTAAGAGAATAGACCTTGCGAAGATGACATTGTTAATAGTAGCTTTCCGAGATCACCCATACAGATTACAACTGCCTAAATTTACTTAATTAAGCTTGATGCAATCTGGTAAATGGTAATGCTAATATTAGCCGTTTCCCTATAAGGAAACATTTGTCATTCACTGACCGAGCAGCCAGTTCTACTTTCGATATTTCGATACTATTTCGATTTATAAAAACTTTATGTTAAAATAACTTTTCAGGAAAATCAGTTTCTCACGTCCATTGACTGCTATCGCGTGTTCCAGTAATGATGGGGGAGGGTTTCCACATTTTTGTTTTTAAGTTGTGGGTAACGTCATATTGACGATATTTTTTTACATTATGGTTCATCCTATTCAAGGCCCGGAGGGGGGGAACTCGATGTAGACGGTTACATTAAGAGTCAGTTTATACGGATAAGAAACGAAGAAAACGGTTAACCCTAGGCAGGTTAAGATTGTAAGGATCGGGGAAACATCATCTTGGAAGTTGGTTCCACAGAGCAGTGGTGCGCGGGAAGAAGCTGTTCAAGTGGAACATATTTCTCATCAATGTAACACGAAGGTAAGGTGGGCGGTTTGCAACAATGTAAGTGGCATGACGTATCCTAAACGTGTTCTAGGTTAGAACACTAGGGAGTCGGTCCAAAGAGCAGTAGTTCGAAGGAAGAAGCTGTTCGAGTGGAACTAATTTCTCGCCAATGCAACGCGGAGGAAATATCGGTGACACGTGTTTTTGCAAGTTGGTTCCCCGGAAGTGGTTGTAAGTGGAACTTATTTTTTACCATTACAACAGGGAGGAATGTGGGTGGTTTGCAACAATGTAAATGACCTACACGCTTTTAAAGTTTGCGCAAAGCAGTGGTTCACGAGAAAAAGCTGTTCTCTTATTTTTTGGAGTCGGTGTTTGCAACAATGTAAGTGGCACAGAGCGTTTCCACAGAGCAGTAGATCTCGGGAAAAAGCTCTTCGAAAGGAACTTATTTCTCAGTAATACAACACGGAAGGAATGTGGGTGGTTTCAACAATGTACGTGGCATGGCGTGTTCTAGATTAGAACTCTTGGGAGTCGGTTCCACAGAGCAGTGTTTCGCGTGAAGATGCTGTTAGAGTGGTACTTATTTTTCACCAATGCAACACGGAGGAATGTGGATGATTTGCAACAATCTAAGTGGTATGGCGTGTACTAGCCATGTTTTAATTTAGAACCTGCGGAACCAAGGAATGTATTCCATCCTAGCACTTTCCATGGAAGTAGAGATAGAACAGTGAGAGGGTTGCCACGTCCCGCCTGTAAGACAGAGAGAGATTGAGAGGTTGGAGCATGGAAAATATTTTGTCATCAAGACTGGAGAGAGAACATGAGTAGCTCCCAACAATACTCCATTTTAGGCTTGATCGGGATCTTGTAACGGTAAAGGATAGCATGCAGAGTCAGGTACTTACTGAAACTAGTGCTAAACTAGAGAAGAGATCAACTGCTAATCTCTCGTCATCAAGTGTTTTAGAGATGCACCCAGATATCGCCGTATCATTGACAAAGATATTCACACATGATTTTGAGTACATTCTTAAGCAGATCATTTATGTAAAGCAAAAAGAGTGTTGGTCCGAGAAGTCACCCCAAGTGATGCTTACGTTTAATAACTACATTCAGGATCCTACTCGTTAGGAAGGACTTTATAATTAATAAAACTCTTCCATTGAATCCATAGCTGGAGAGCTTGAGCAGCAAACCTTGATGAAGTCATTTATTTTCGTTGTTGCTACTGTTGAAATTCCTCAGGTGATGTGGTTATTTGGTACAGTCCTTTGTTTTTTATTCTGTGTCGCCAATCTACGAGGGGATCGAAGAAGGATAGTCCTCGCTTAGACCTACAGGCTTCATTTGCTCGAAGCCATTTTTAACGATTGATCTGAGCAAGCAACACGATATAAATGATCCACGAAATGAGTTTACTAACGATTGCTCCATAGGGAAATATACATTTATAAAGATTCACCTAAAGACTTCACGTCGCTGTCATGTCGGATTTCCTTTGTTAATTCCTTAAATAAAAATAGTATCGGATTATATGTAAAAATTCATTACTTCCTTACAAATTACTTGTTTATGTTTCGTATACGAAAATAAAATTAGCAGATACGAACTTCGAAACGCTCCAACGAGTGATAATTATTTCTCAAAAATGGTAATTAATTTGCATCGGTAATGTGATATTGTTATTAAATAAAAAGTATGTTTACTAATCATAAATGGAAAGGCTTACTGTAATTCAGCAACCTCCATTTTTTAAAAAGAATTCTGATTTTTTTGCGTGTGTGTGTGTATGAACGTGGCAAATTTTGTAAATACAGACATCCATACACGACATTTTCAGAAAATAAGAACGGTAACTATAGTAAAATTAAAGCCCGTATACCTAAAATTCAATAAAAAATAAAATTAATTAGAATATTTTCCTAAATTTTAAAATTTACTGTCTACTTATAAAATTATAGAAAAAAGCTGCTTAACTTATAATTTTTACAGATAAGTCCCCCATAGAAAAAAAAACTAGTTCGATTTCCGGTTGTCAATAGAGTTGCCAACACCTCATAAAAAGATCCACTTCTGTGTAAAAAAAATGCATTTCTGCGATAATTTAAACTAAAATTAAGTAATATTTGTTTCAAATCAGTTTAATTAAATTTTAAATCAGCTAATTCTCCCCAAATAAAAGAAAAGTATATTTTATTTTTGAATGATTTTTTAATAAAAAGAATTACATTGTGCTGAAAGAAATGTAAATCAGCCATTTTTCGCAAATAAAAATAAAATTTAAATTCGTTTGAAATACAACAAAGTATTTTGCCTATTGGAAATATCAAATTTAATTTAGTAACTTGAAATTAAAACTAAAATAAATCTTCAAGAAAGATTTTTCATTTTTAAAAATTAATTTTAAACCTTAGGTAACGCGTATCTTTGGCGGTATTTTGTTTACGTTTGAATACTAAATTGAGCAAATATTAAAACGAGAAGAATTTCGTTTAAATGCACTATTCGGCCTTGCGTGATCGCCTAAGTTCTCCTTAGTCAGTCTAGAGGACGACGTCAGATCTAACGAAGGTTCCCTCTACTTAAGAACTTATATCTTAATTTGATAAGATTTTTCGAATATTCAGGCCGGTAGGGGAAAAAAAGAAATATACTGTTTAATAGATTAACGGTGAGTTTACTCTAATACGAATATCTACTAAAAATAATGTTTAAAGTGATAAAATCTGACGAACTAATAAAAAAATCCATTACTTCTTTAGAATATATATATATGTGTGTGTGTGTTTGTGTCCGCGCGCACGTGTGTGTGTGTGTGTGTGTGTGTGTGTGTGTGTTAAAATAATACGAAAGACAGTAAGATTTACAATCACATGCTCTTAGTAATTATTTTTATTAAAAAAAAAAACGTGCTCGATATATAAACCATAGAGCATAATATTATAATTATTTACTATTTTGAAAATCTGGTCCATCGCTACAAAAATCGTTTGAAAATAAAATGGACATATGTATTTTACATTTAATTTTATAATTAAATTTAAAACTTTATTTTCTGTTTTGAGACATAGTAATTCCTGTGTAGCGATGGGACCATATTTTTAAAATAGTAAATATATATATATATATATATATATATATATATATATATATATATATATATATATATATTACAAAAGGGCCCTTTAAGTAAACACAATTTTATTTTCCTTCGTCCCATCTCTCTCCCCACCCTTCCTTTTTTTTTTTTTTTTTTTTTCCCCTTCCTATCTGAATTGTCTGTGGTGTGTATATGTCACCACGAAATGTATCTTTATGTATTAGACATCCGTCGACTTTCTTTTCTCTTCTTTTTAAATCCACCCCACCCACATCTCCAAAAATTCTCTCTGTTAAGGTTTCATGTCACTCCTCCTCATACTTACACTTTCTCTAAATTCTGTTTTGATTTCCGGAGTTGTTTTTTTCTGTTTTCATTTTGAATTTGTAGGTCTGATGATTTGGATCGTATTTACGGAATAAATTATGGAATAAATTATGACCATGGAATATTAGTGTTTAAGCCTTTTTATTATATCCTTACTCTGTCCTAGACATTGAGTTCTACCTGGATCCTTCCTCTTGGAAAATTTTTTTCTGAAAATATACATGTATGGGAATTTTTTAGATATATTTTTCATATGTATGTATATTTTCCACTAATATTATCTATATATATATATATATAATTACATATATATATTTCAAGAACTTTCGAGAAGTTTCTAAAAGTTTCAAGAATTTCTAGGACGTTCTAGCAACATTGATGGCAGTATAAATATAGGGAAGGTAAACTCAACAGTTGTCCAAATGCAGACAAGTCGTCTTTGATGCATTCATCACACATATCATCAAGAGATTGTAAGCACCCACCAGATGCATTGGTCACAGATGTCATTAAGAGATTGTAAGCACCCACCAGATGCATTTACCTATGTCTGTGGCGAATTTATCAAGACAAGAGCAAAAAAAATACTCTATGGCAACATCTGTTAAAATGTGTGAGATTTACAGGGTATTTCGTTATGGCTGTCGATGATGAAGACAAACCCTAGTCACCTCATTTCACCCGCGAACTCTAAAAGGTAAAATGGAAACGTTTTGCTTGTTTGGAATTTTTAAATCTGAAAGTTTTTGGATTTTGTTTTATTTAATTTTTTTTACTTTTATTTTTTTAAATCAGTGTTATTTTAAAATTTGTATTAAATATGTTTCAACAATCACGCATTAGTGTTCACATTATTATGGATGTTTTCTATATTGGCAAAAATATTATTGGTTTTTCAAAATTTAAAGTGACACAATATGGCCAATGTCTAATAAATGAGTTATATTCTTCAATATTTTAATCCAATTTAAACATGAAAATAATTACAACTACGTCCATAATTATTATCCATATGGTCTGAACCCAAAATATCCATAACTATAGTTCTGAAGCTGATATATATATAAAATAAATTGCCAGAACTGCACCTCACAATACATTGGGAAATTTTTCAAAAATGGATCTTATACATAACAATTTATCAAATGCATTAGTTATAAAAGTAACTAGCAGCATGGCCCGGCGTTGCACGTGCTTGGTTCAAAAATCGTACGACTCATACAGCACTTAACTTAAAATATGTTTGCCCTTCCTTGCCTTTAAAGGAGTGCCCTTTGCCGTGCTGATGTTGCTACATGCCTTACTTCTTGCCTAACTGCGAATTTTTTCTAAGCTCTATACTAAACATTAAATCTGTTACGAAAAAAAGAACTAAACAAAATGAACACAAAACGATCAGCTTTAAAAAAGGACTCGTAACTGGAAAAACCGAATAAAAAAAGAATGTTAACAACAAATACTTTTTCACACCCAACCCAGCTCTGCGGAATCAGAATCAACGTTGAGTTTTAGCAAGCGAATGAGGCAATTGGAGTAAAGTGCCATGCAGATTTAAATTTTTCCCACTTGTGACGAAGGCAGCTATCGATTTTTTTTTTTTTGCGTGTTAGCATGCTAGTTAACATTCGTGTCAGTCAGCTGTTGGCTTTCACACTGACCAATAGAATCTTCCTGCCTATTCGTGGCAGCCAGCTATAGGCTCCCACTCTGGCCAGTACAAAATGTCCGCAAACTACATAAAAACTGCCGTAGAAGTATGAAAAAATCGATTATTTCCACTATCGATGGAAGTTGGGAAATGCAAAGTCGGTCTTGGCTTTCCCGCTATCTTGGAGCATGTGCATGTAAATTTTGGTGCAAATCCGTCAAAAATTGCGGCCGTGTATTCGTTACACACACACCCATCCTGCCTTTTATAGATAGAGATAAATTCAATCACAACTTTGATGTAAAGAATGTCACACTGGGGTAGACTGTTCTAGTTCCACGTGCCATGTTTAATGGATGTCAGTTGTCAGTTATCTCCTGTTAATTTCCTACTGCGTTAACCGGGTAATGAACTCACACTCTTTGAGTCCTGTCACTGGATCTAACCAACGCCTTTATCCACTGTACCATGTGTCCTTGAGTCTACCCCAGTGAGCGAAATAAAGGGTTCAGTTCGACATTCCAAGCACCTGAAGAAGGCCGAAGCGTACAACGGCCGAAACGCTGTAATAAATATGGTGACAAAGATGAGGACAATAGTCCGAATAATGTAAATAGTGTACATAATATCTCATCTCAGAAATATAGACAGATAATGTCACACTTATTAAAAGAGAAAGTAAATTGCTTAAAAGGAAGATTCTTGAGAGTGCCCCTATCGAATGTTATCATCATATAAATCTGCGAACCGGAATAATATTTAAATGCTAATAAATTTAAAAAATACGATTAAATTTATAACTGCACAAATTTATTACAGACTAAAATAATTTAATTAATAATTTGCCTTCAAAAATCTCATGAACATCACTTACTCATATATTAGACAAGAAATTATGTCACTTCGCATCCTCCATAGCTTGCTTGACTTTTCAACCAAATATATATATATATATATATATATACATTATTCGGACTGTTATCCTCATCTTCATTGCCGTTAATTCAGGTGATTGGAATTTCGAACCGAAATTCGAAACGGTCTGTCTGTGGATGAATAATATATATATATATATATATATATATATATATATATATATATATATATATATGGCTCGACTATTTATATATGCTACTCAGTGGGGCATTATGGATAGGTCTATTGTATTGTTCTAACACTCATTGGATAGGCTGTAACGGTTATGTTTCAGATTAATAGAGGGGCTATTGAGTGGAAATAATTGTGGATCGGAATGTAGTTTTGTGGGTATTTTATATTTTATTATTTGTTGTTGATTGTTATTACGCTTACTGGTGTTTATGTGTGCGATTGTTGTTTGTTAATTTGTTTATCATTTACTTAATTTATTTACTTATTTAATGATTTTATTTTACTTATATATTTATTGTTTATTTTATTTTTATTTATTTACTTTTATTTATTTTTTCTTTTGTTCGTTTTTAGTTTTCGATTTTTAAGTAACGTAGTGAAAATATGTTTTCATCTGATCTTTTATTTAATATATATATATATATATATATATATATATATATATAAGGGAAATTTTTTTGTGTGACGCGTTTCGTCTTTTGCACTAGATTTGTTACGTTGGTGCGACTACACATGCGCGCGAAAGAGAGATGCTGGAAATTTTTAATTTTAATTTTTTTTTATTTTTATATAATCTAACCGATTTTATTTAAATTCTTTTTCTTTTTGCTTCCATCACTTTTGTTATTTGATATCCCACACTGTGATAATAGAAGTTCTGCCAGGAATGGTGAAGTTTTGTAAGAGCGCCATGGCACAAATTTAATCTAATTGTCCGTGGGACCAATGTATTCTCTAAACATTTTCATTTTAATGAATTGTTTTCTCCTTTGATCAGTGTAGCCATTTTTATATCCAAAATAAGGTCAGTCTCGTTACGGTGAACAACTAATGCATACAATGTATTGTTTCTGTTCATATAATCTTTTATTTAGATTCCTTGGGGTTTCTTCTATGTATTTTTTTGTGACAATTATTCCTGGCGATCGAGTAAATTCCTCTGTCAAGTTTTATATTATACTTTTGTTTACTATTGACTAAGACTTTTATTGCTTTGGATGTAGTAGTAACAATTTTTATGTTGAGTTTAGATAAGTTCTTTTGAATTGTAGTTGTGATAAAGTTGGTTGGGCAATATATTTCTTTGGGTTTGTCAAGAAAATCCTTAGAAATTCATCTTGGTTATAATTTATTTCATGAATGAATGGTTTTTGGAAAAGGAATCAATCCATCAGCAGATAGAAGAAAAGGAAAAGAAAAAAAAGAAAAAGGAAAAGGAGAAAAAAATTATTGTGACATTATTGTATTTAGCGGTCGCGTGAAAATGAAAAGCGAGAAATAATTAAGGCGAGAAGAACCTGAAATAATTATTCGTAAGATGTCGGATCTGTCGAATTAATTTATGTTACGGGGCGGCGAATAAGAGATAGCCATCTGCCCATGGTAATAATGAAAGTTTCAAATTGGTCAAGTGGCTTACAAGACAGAATGCTAAGAGATAATGGTAATCAGACCATCCAAGAGAGAGAGGGAAAGATTAAACTATTAACTATCCTTGGGAGATATCATTTGGTTTTGGGAAAAACACCTGTTTTATTGTCCAGACATGAACATGATAAAAGTTTGATGCCAGGATAGTTAATTAGCGGCAGAATGCGAATACGTCCAGTTAACCACCCACTTGACGCTGTCGGAAATCTCGATTGATAAAGTCCAGGTGACATTCTGTTAAGATAGAGATTAGGGACCACACTATGGGTCGTGGGAGGTCTGCTCAGGGAAGAGAAAGAAGGAAGAAAAAAAAAAGGAAGATAATTTTTTTTTCCTTTGAGCGATAATTGCAAACACCCACGCTGATGAGCGTTCATTGGCTGAATGGTGGCGTGAGCGGTAGGCGAAGTTAAACATGTGAGAGAGAAGGGAGTCCTGTTGACGCCTCTGAGGGGATTGGTGTGAGATACCAATATGAGAAAGGAAGAATTTGGGAGGACGATTCCCTTAAAGTAGAAAGTAATGGACTTCCAAAAATGGAAAGTAATAAATTTTCCTGTCCGAAAACAAAGAAAATCCTTATTGTGGATTTAGAATTATCAAGGAACCTCAAACCCCGACAAGCCCACCCCGGTTTTGGTCGGCGTCCATATAAGCAGAGTCGCAGCGAGTGGGCGGCAGTAACACAGAAAGCAGTTGGAGAGAGAGAGGCAGAGTTGAGCTGTGAGCTCTGAGACCCACCTCGCAGGAAGCTGACTGAAGATCCACGCATCCCGACTTCAACTTCTAACCAAGAACAATTTATTTTTGAAGAACGACTTAGACTCACACCACCAAAACGTGTTTTACGAATATCGCCTGAAGATACACCAAAAACCAGTTTCTTGAAAAAAACAACTTAAGATGTTAAGACTCGCCTAACAAAAGCAAAGTGTTACGTATCCATATTAGCGGTTTGGGAGAAAGATGCAGTCCTGTATTCAGCAACCAGATATAAAATATTGTTTTTCTTTTTGTAACACATTTGAACTTTTCGAGTTGTTACTTTATTTTCTTCTACATATACTTGTGCGGTGTTACCTTTGCTCAGACTTGGCTTGCATTGCGGCCCGGCGACTGATTGATTTCGTCTACCTAAGATCAAATCACAACGTGGGTAGGTTAGACTAGAAATCAAAGCAGTTACTTCGGTAACCAGACGTTGGAGGCGAGCTGGGAACGACAAAGCTGATACCGAACCTAACCAGATTCCCATCCGAATCAGCAAAAGGGTTAGAACGTCACATTTGGTGCCGCGACCAATACCAAGTCACATTGGTCGTCACAGGACAAGACGGCGACGGGGCAGAGAGGCCACGGGGTGACGTCACATTATAATAAAAAAGGAAGAAAGAAAAAGGAAGAAAGAAAAAGTAAAATTTCAATATAATTTTTTAAATTTAGGGAAGAAAGAAAGAAAGAAAGAAAGAAAGAGAGAGAGGGGGACAGATATAGGAGAGGGAGAGAGGAAGGGAGAGAGAGAGTGAAAGAAAAGAAAGGAAAGAATGAAGAAATAAATGATGAGCCAATAGCAAAAATAAAATAAGATGAACTATCCAATACAAGGACGTTGAAATCAAAATCTCAAAAATGTGGCATATGAAGACATCAACAATTCCTGTTGTAGTTGGAACCAGTGGATTAATTGGAAAAGATTCCAATAGACTCATTGAATGGATTCCTGGTAAGGCCTGAAAGAAATACAAAAAATTGTACTCATAAGTACAGCTCAAATCTTATTAAGGGCTTTATCTATATAAAATAAGAGTAATTTTCTTTTCAAAACTCAGTGGAAAATGTCATCATGCCATTTCTGGTGCTTAGGTCTCTGGTTGCGACCCGGAAAGAAATGAGTATACACTGGAAATCAAAGGAAATACTGCTGCTATTACTACTACTACTACTAATAATAATAATAATAATAATAATAAAATGAATATACCCACAGACATAACAACTCTTCCTCCTCCATAAATACTAACCTGCGAGACTTCCTAAGGAGGTAGTCGACCCGCAGTCTCTGACTGTGTACGACTTCTGTCGAACTCTCTGCTTTTGCAGAGAGGAACCCGGACAAAGCTTTGCCGAAGGGCAAATTTTCGTCCGGGGAGGTAGACAGATCCCGAACCCGCTTATGCGGGTTCAAATGGAATATTTTTGGCTTGCCCACGGGCTCGGAGAAACCCACGTTAAACTCGGCCTTGTGCCACATACATTCCTCGTGGGGGGACTGTTAAATATCGGCAGCCGGGACACAGTCTCTGATTGTGTGCGACTTCTGTCGAACTCACTGCTTTGGCATAGCTTCGTCCGGGGAAGTATACATACCCAAACTCGGTAATGCAGTTTCTGTGGGGATATTTTGGCCGAGCCTACGGGCTCGGAGAACCCACGGTAAACTCGGCCTTGTGCCACATACATCCCGCGTGGGGGACTGTTAAATATCGGAAGCCGGGATGCAGGGTCACCTGACAGTTTGGATGGACACTTCTATCTGCTGATTAATAACACTCTTATGTTGTATATATGTTCTGTTATTTCAATACACTTGTTCAACCAACCTTTTTATTTCCGTGTCTTTCTTTCTGGCCCCTAACAGACCACAACAGGAAGAAACCCAAATCGAAACCACTGAAAGCACCAACCAGATACAGTTACCGAAAAATAACGATGTAACTATCCTCTGGGACATGCCAATTCAAACTGACAGGGAAATAAAGACCTGATATTATCATAAAAGTCAAGAAATTCAGGAAGTGTATGCTTATTGACATAGCAGTACCATCTGAGAGAAACAACTTCTATTAAAAATATCGAGAAATTGTCCAAATACAAGGACCGGGAGATCGAGATTAACAGGAATTGGGGAATGAAGACTGAGACTGTATCAATAGTAATCGGAGCACTGGGCCTCGTGAGAAAAAGAATGGACAATTTTACTGACAGTGTCCCAGGTAACATCAACATAAAATTTGCCCAGAAGATCGCCCTACGAGGGACATTCCATATACTAAGAAAATTGCTATGAATTAAATGACAATTCTCCTATAGGGCCTAACGACCATAGTTTGGACCCGGCTCTACAGGATGCAAAGCGGGAAACATGACATACACTAATAATAATAATAATAATAATAATAATAGAGTGGACTCATAGATGTCTTGAGATGCTTACATGGAATAAGTTTTACGAGTTTGTTTTTTTTTTTAATGAAATAAGCTTTACAACTAAAACTCTTGGCTATCAACGTGTAGTTTCAGACGACGGCTTATTGTGTAGACCTCTGGATTATTCTCGATATAAGTAAACGAAAAAGTGTCACTCATAACCGTGTCACACTGTAACCGCTGATCGTATTCACGTGATCAATTCCTGAATTACAAGCAGCGAACGCATACACACAATCGTTTAATGAACATACACGCAATCCTCGCCGCGTAAACATTAATGTATGTCAGGAAGACACAATTTCTCTTGGATTACTAAATTTTTTCTCCTTTATTGTATGTCACTTCATCTGTTTTCATCTTCTAATACAAACAACTACTTGTCTCTTGATACTT
Source organism: Acanthosepion pharaonis (assembly GCA_903632075.3). Lineage (NCBI taxonomy): Eukaryota > Metazoa > Mollusca > Cephalopoda > Sepiida > Sepiidae > Acanthosepion > Acanthosepion pharaonis. The sequence continues at coordinate 47,799 of CAHIKZ030003536.1, forward strand.
GTATGACACAAAGCACAGGCAAATAATAATAATAATAACAACACCCAGACACGGTTACGGAGATAGGACCCGTAACAACTTTATGGGACTAAACAATACTCTCGGACAGAACAATCAAAGCTAACCGCCCAGACATCGTTATTAGAGACCGCAAACAAAGGAATTGCCTCCTTATTGATATGGCAGTCCCTGCAGACAGCAATGTATCTTTGAAGATCTTCAAAAAGCTATCAAAATACAAGGACGTTGAAATGGAAATCTCAAAAATGTGACACATGAGATCATCAACAGTTCCTGTTGTAGTTGGATCCCTCGGATTGATTGGAAAAGATTTCAGTAGACTAATTGAAGGGACCCCTGGAAGTCCATGCCTTAAAGAAATACAAGAAATTGTTCTCGCGAGTACAGCCTACACCTCACGAAGGGCTTTATCTATGTAAAATATGTATTTTTTTTTTAATTACTCAGTGAAAAATGTCATGACGCCATTTCTGACCTTAAGTGTCTGGTGCGAACCCGGATAGAAATGAGTACACACCAGAAATCAAAGGAAATGAAATAATAATAATAATAATAATAATAAGTCCCAGATATTCTTCAGAGGTGCACATGAATTTAGCTTTGAAGTAAAGGTCTGCCAAAAATGAAAATACTATCGATACACCATTAACTTCACAGTCTGGTACAGGGAGACAATAATAGGACAACCAGTGAGAATCGAACTCACTGCACTAGCGATTTTTTTTTGCGGGACCACTTCACTTACCATTATGCTCGGTAGGCATACAATATTTCATCTTCGCTTAGTTTAGCTCAAGGCCACGATATTTTTGGTGCATTCAATGAGAAAAAGATAAGAGAAGGTTGATTTCAAGAAATGCATATGAAAATAGAGAAAACGAATGGTTATATGTCAGAATTTTTTTTATTATCTTTAGTAATTTGCAATACAAATTTATGAAATCCTTTCCAGAATATTTCATTTAGAGAAGACATGTGATCATTGTATGCCGTGTAGACATCTTAAAACAACGCTCATTGTTGTAGAGTCACACACAGATCCAAATATATATCTCTGACATCAAGTGTTAAAAACCCATGGCGGCTTCTAAGGCCATTTCTTGAACTTTTTCAAATGCCAAAGCTGAAAGTATTGGATTGTTTGCAAACTGGTTCATACCAAGTTGGTCATTCCTTACCTGACCAGATAAAAATTGCGATGGCATTATTGCCTGGTTTCTAAAACGACCGTTATTGCTAACCTGCATCTTTAGTGGATCATATGGAGCCAAATTCCTCGATTTCATTGCCTGGCCTCCTTTGGCTGCATTATATCGCTGGTAAAGGGATGATTGATCGCGAGACATTAAGGCATCTGTCTGACCTTTCTGCTTGTTGATGGAGTTCTGCATGAGTATTGGAAAGAGAGATGCGAGGTTTGGATTGTTCCCTGAGAACGACTGTTGACGCTTATCAATAACCCCTGAAAAAAATGAATGCATTACAAGTAAAATCACTACTTAAATACAACAATTTTTATACACACACTTTATATATACATAGTGTGCCAAAAAATCTGACATCATTTTAAAAGCAATTATCTTAAAACTACTAAGTCTAACTCAATAAAATTGAACAGTTTAGGTGTTGAACATCATAAGTTTATTATGGGACCGATTTCATAAGTGTTCAATATGTGCACCGCCTGTGACTCGGCACACGTCAACGCGGTAGTTAAGCACTTGCCAAACACGCTGTAGCATGTCTTCCGTAACATTATCTTGTACGGAAGTGATTCTCTACTTGAGTTCATCAATGCTAGCAGGAAGATGGGGGATATAGACCAGTCCCTTCACATATCCCCATAAAAAGAAATCACACAGAGACAGGTCCGATGACCGCGGCGGCCATTTCACCAGAAAACTGTCTTCATCTCCACCACGCTCGATCCATCTTTCTGGCAGTATTATTTTCGAATAGAGTGTATCTAAAGGAAACAAATGAATAAACAGACAAAAGGAAAAACTATTCTTAACCGATGCGTTTCATCCACTGGGGGACTTTGTCGAGGCAAATGTAGAATTTACATTGTTACACGTGTTAATTTACAAGAGCAAGAGTGTCATTGGTTTAGCAAGACTTTTAAAATTGAGAACGTTCATGAATATCCATCAGGTGGTTCAAAGGTCAATCAAAACATGTAGAGGACACAAAATGACATAATTCAATGTCTGGTAAAACTGATGAGTCACTTCTTTATAAAGATCACATATGTTAAACATAAAATCAATAACAAAATAGTCATTTTTCAAATTTAATTTTTAAAACTGAGTATGTAAATTAGTTATCTCCATTGAGCCAGAATTGCTAAGTTGGGCAAGATATAAGACCCATGCTGGTCGCTGTAACTAATAAAATGTACTTATTTCATATCGTAGTTTTTAAGCGGTCAAATAAACACATACTGGTAAGGTTAAATATATTTACCCTCGTTTATGAATAAGGAACAAGAGCAGGAATCTATTGAAAAAGCCGTTCCTGGGGGACAGTTGCGAACAATTATACCAGAGCCTTGGACGTACTGCCGGTAGGCTAGGCCACCATCTGCTGGCATCAAGGAACACCCTAAATTATACGAGAAATATAAAGATAGAGAAAAATAGATTGTCAAACAGGAAGTGTATTTTAGAACTAAGATTGAAGGGAGCGTCTTCCCTTCGTGCTAATAAAAATATTAAGCATACACAGAAAAAAATGGCTTCGCTAAAAATTTTGTAGATATTTTTAAAATCTGTATTAACTATTATAAGTTCAAAATATACAGATAAAAATGTCAGATTAATATGTTCTTCGATTTCCTGTTAGTCGCAATTTAAATTTTAGATGAAATCTGAATCACAATTCTAAATATACTTGACTCTGTGTCGAACTTTTCACTTTTTGAAAATATTTTTTTGCAGGTGATGAAAAATGGATTTTGCATGTCAAAAGAATTCGAAAAAAATTCATTGGTTATCACAGAATAGATAACTACAATGACATCACCAAAACCAAAGACTCCATCCACGGAAGTCTTGGCTTTGTTGTCGAATATGAAAGGTTATGTCAATGATGATATAATCACTGGAGTGGTTTATTGATCGAGTAAATAAAATATTACATCGAAAGTGCGCTGAATTGATAAACACAAGGACGTACCACGCAAATCTGATGAAAAGATAGAAAGTACGGGGTGGGGTCTTCCACAACCTTCGTACTCTCCAGATTTAGCACAGACAGATTTTCATTTGTTTAGAACACTAGAACATCTATTAAATGACCAAAGAAGAATTTGAAAATTCTTTCAAATAGTTTATGAGGAAAACGCTAGATTTCTTTAAACGTGGAACCGAAAATTTGGCTTTCCTGTGGGCTTCAGTCTTTGAAAATGCTCGCTATATTTTTTCATAACATTTGAATAAATTTGTCTCTATGTCTGAGATAAGGTGATGTAACTATTTACATTATTTACTATCGTCCTCATCTTTATTGTTTCGGCCGTTGTATGTTCCGGCCATTGTGCACTCCGGCCTTCTTAAGGTGATATACGTTGAAATTTTAGACCAAACCCTTTATTTCATCCACTCGGGTAGTTTGTTCATGTCAAATGCCTTTTCTGGATATCACATTTCTGTTATTTCCTCTTAGTAAGTGAACTCTCCAAATTTTTGTTCACTTCTGCTGTGGCCAGGTATTGAACTCACAACAATTTAAGTCAAGTTACTGGATTACTTCAGCTAACGCTTTTATCCCTTTTTTATCCTTGGGGAAATTCCAACGAATATCACCTGAAGAATGCCGGATCGTACAACGGCCGAAACGTTGTGAATATGACAATAAAGATGGAGATAATAATCCGAACAATGTAAATAGTGTTAATATTGAATAAATTTAATTTACATTTGTTTTAGGGTTGGAGTTTCTTAATCTTTACTTGATAGAGTTTAAAAGTGTCTACCGGCTTTGTGGATCATGAATTATTTTCCAGCTTACAACGCTTCTGCTACAGACAAAATTTCGCAAGACATGCTACCTTATCGCTATTTCCATCGCAAATATTTTAACAGGCTACATTCTTTAGTTCCACCAACCCTGACATTGATAGGTAAGACCCGTCATACCACAGACTGTGGAACGAATCGTCCTCATTCCCTTATTCTATAAGCCAGAAAAAAGTTTCATTCGTACAGCTTCTTTCCAAGAAATGCTACTTTATGAAACTTGCTTCTGAGAGGGTGCTTTCCCGATTAATCCAATCTTAACCTCTTCAAGTCTACAGTTAACCGTTATCTTTCCGACATAACATCATAAACTGCATTTCTTACTTCCACCTCTTACGCTCATACAACTACCTCATTAAGTAATCCTCTCCTTTGAGTGGTTATTGAGCCTCGTACTGAGGGAACCTTACTTTCCAAACACCCTAATATTATACATTTAGAATACAACCTTAGGGAAAGAAAACTCTGATTTTAAACATTCACTGTCTTGCAAGCATATCCAATCCAGAAAAAAGTTATGGAAGTAAATCCTGACAGAAAATCCTGAGTGAAACCTCGAAGGCGGTTGACTGTCAACACAGACAACCTTCCGGTAACTCCTGCATCTGAGCCGGCTCTAACTGTAATGCCTTATATTCCTTTCGATTTTGTAGATATGGCTAAGAGGTGGGAGGAGCAATGTGGTCTGGGCAGCGCACTGTCTCTTTATATTATCGCCCCTGACTGCACCCTGAAATAGTTATCAGTCTCACAAAAGAACTGAATTCTGACCAAACTGGGTGCTATTATTATTTCGAGAGAAATGCAGAAGCCTAATAAAGAATACAATCTTTGAATTCCAACACCGTTCTTCAAAAGGACCAGACAGTCTTAAATGTCAGGCTTGGAAATACTTGTACCATTCAATGTCTGCTGAGGCTTTACAAGTAACCCAATGTTTTCGTCATATTATCTTTCGTGCACGTGACAATATTCTGTTTACCTGAAATTATGAAGGGAAACACATTTCTTTGTTCATTGTTCTACAACTCGGAAGAATCGACCAATAATCTACCCTTCTTGACGAAATGGGTTAAATTTAAAGCTGTTTGCACAATCTTTGACGAATCGCTTGTGAAGCTGAGAGTATATCCATTGATCAGGAGAGTCAGTGTTTGAGAGAGTTTAAAAGAGGGTGCTAAGGATCGGCCCAACGGGTAAACAAATCTTACCCTGGTGATTTTGCAGGAGTAATCTATAGTAATATGCTTTGGTAGGTCTTAAAGCAAGAAATGTTTAGGCCCCGAATTTCCTTTTACGAAGACTAGGAAATATAATTGTTTTATATCACACTTTGGTAAACCAAATTTATACTCATAAAAGAACAAGAGGGAAACTTTCTTTCTTTAGCCATTCATAACATATAATATATTCTTTTTTTAATGATCCCAATTTGATTTGAATCTGGAATTAGTTGACATTCGGGATTCAAAGTTAGATTCCTATAAACTATGAGCCTAGTTTTATTCTTGAAAGCAAGGAATAACCAATAACGCTTGCTCGTGAATGTTAATCACTCTTGTAGCAAGTTAACATTGCAATGTCTTTTTCGAAGGTTTTTATGTGAGATGAATGCAGAATCGAAACTTCCCATCAATCATCTTTTTTCATTTCAAAAAGGCAAAGAAAGAGAAAAAAGAATGAATAAAAGACAAAAATACAATAAATTGCGATTTGAAACGGTTTTTTTTTCTGGAAGCAATGGGAAGAAAAATAAGAAAAATACACCTGAGGTTCAATTCTTTACTTACCTTGCGCTCTGCTGTCACCCACTAACACATGAAATAAACAATAAGCAAAATATAATGGCCAAGGTGACATGTCCAAGGAGATGATCCAAACTTTGAAAACCGGAAGTTGTTCTGCAATGAAAATAAAACCCAAGGGTAGCAAAAGATCGACATTAAAACTATTCCATTTCCAAAATAGGCAACATAAAAAATGTTCTCGAAACCAAGTTTCAATGGTCACAGAGAAAACATTGTTAAGAATACCAGAGCTAAGTTCGAAAAGCCTTAATACAAGTGTTTGATACCCACGACTTGGTAATTGAGTTTAAATACATTCGGATCCTACAATATGCACATAACATAAACTGCTTCATATTAACCCTCTATATAATAAATGCAAATGTCAGTGTGTCACTGTGTCACACTTTTTCAACTTTACTCCTAGATGCCGTAGCCGAACGTGTCATACCATTTTGGAATTAGACAGGCCCCGCGCGCAAATTAAAAACATTCCCGGCCGAATCCGGACCCACAATCCTAAAATTTTGGATTCTCAAATTTTCATTAGTAAGATTGTTTTCGGATTCCGCCATCTTGGCTAATAAAAACAATTAAAGGGACGCAACTCTCTAATTTTCACTAGCTTATGTTCAAATTAAAAAATTACAGTGTTTCAAAATAAAATTGTTCGTGTTTTCAACTTTACTCATAGATGCCGTAACCCAACATGTACCATTTTGGAATCAGGCCGACTCCGTGAGCAAATTGACAATTTTTACTTGATTTTTTTGCGACGAATTTTTCTGTACGATAAAAATTTTTTTAACTAGTTAATAAATTTGGGGATAATCGAAATTCATTGCGATATCCAGCGAAAGTCACCCATGGAATAAAAATAATTGTTTGTACGGAAAGCAGGGAACTACGTACATCAATTTGTCTTTAAATTAATTGGCAGCAGAAGAATTATCGTTGAACTTCTAAAAGGTTAGATTAATGCAATACTTAAATGCAGTGATCAATTTTGAGTTTGTCTGTAGTTTATTGTTGCCTATTGCATCTACACCTCCCTAACTATTGTGATAAAGGCTCAGTCAAATATAGGCGGCTTTTACGCTAGTATAATAATATAACTGAACTGATATAGAGACTTAAACATTCGAACAGACCTTGAATTTTCGTCTATCGCGATGTTTTGGGTGTCTCTTGGGACTCAAGCTGAACCCAGACCTCAAGAGGAATTCGTACATACGATCTATTGCTAAAGATGCTGGAAAAATTGCCGATTCTCTGTGCCTCTCCAGTAGGAGCTGCCCAGTCTCGCTAGAGTCCAAAAGTGTCTACGCGTCCTTGTGGGTGATTGATTATTTGCCACCCTACAACCCCTTTCCCATGGACGGAAAATTGCAAGCCTCTCACCGCTCTCTTGCAATTTCCAACGAAACTATTCAGATGAATTACATTCCTTACTTCCACCAGTTCTAATCTTCACGGCTAAGACCCGCCATATCACAATCATTCCTTTCGTGTTCCATTGGTGAGATATGTTCCACTCGAACAGCTTCTTCCCACGAACCGCCGCTACTTTGTGTAACGGATTCCCAAGATGATGCTTCTCCGATTACTATATACCTAACCTGTTCAAATCTAGGGTTAATCGTTTTGCCACACATATCCTCAAAAAATGTGCCACTAACTTATTACTCTGTGACCCTCTACCTAGAGTGGTGCTTCGGCCTTGTACAGAGTAAACATTATTGTGAATGAATAAATAAATAAAAATAAAAAGGCAACCAATTAGTGTTGATAATAATAGTGAAGAATTGTTTTGTTTTAAAAAGATAATCAGATAATAGTTATTTACACTATTTATATTATTCGGATTGTTGTCCTCATCTTTGTTGCCATATTCACGATGTTTCGGTCGTTGTACGCTCCGGTCTTCTTCGGGTGACTGGAATTTTGAACTGAACCTTTTATTTCGCCCACCGCGGTAGATTGTTCTAGTTCCACGTGTCATACCTCTTCCGGGTGTCTTAGTCTCAGATATCTTCCTTTAACTCAACTCTACAAGTTTTTGTTCATCTCACTTGTAGCCAGGTATTGAACTCACATCTCTTTGGGTCCATACAGTGGATTCAACCATCGCTCTTATCCACTGGGACTCAAGGACACATGGATAAAAGCGTTGGTTGCAGTAATTCACAGACTTGACACAAAGAGTTGTGAGTTCAATACCTGTCTACAGTTGAGGTCAATAAAACTTGGAGAGTTGAGTTACTAAAACGGAAATAACTATTATTTAATAGTTACTATTGTTATAAATAATATTATTTATGGTCTTATGCCTATATCATACACCGATTTTCTTAGGACCACCGAAGTTGTTGAGCCTGGTTAAAAATTAGATGGGTGACCGCCTGGAAATGCCAGGTGCTGTAAGCTTGGATATCCAGGTGGTGTAAGGGAAAAAGGTTCAGAATTGGAAATCGGAGAGCCGAGTTCGAATTCCGGTCAGGTTTCTTATATTCACATACGCTCAAATACCCTTGAGAAAAGTATAGATTCCACTCTTCTCCTCTCAGCTATGGGTAAATTAGTAGAACTTGTATCAGTAAAACATTATTATCTTCAAAAACATTCTGACAATCTAAAAAATATTTTCTGGCTTTAAATAATCTGCAAAAGGTTGATAAACCGTAAATAAACAAATCAATTAATCCAGTATTGATGGGGATTTCTTTCCTAAACTTTTGTTTAAAATAGTGTGGAACGTTAATATCTTGATCATGCCATTATTTTTTTGTGTTTCATGTGCTATTCATTTTAGTTCTTACTCTTGTTGAAAGCCTTCTTGTTGAAGACTTCAGTCCTCTCTGGGTACCTTATACTTGGGTCGTCCTGGGTATGACGATAAACTACATCCACGTCCTGGGTATGACGATAAACTACATTCGCATCCTGGGTATAACGATAAACTACGTCCAACAGCAAGGCCTCTGATAATACGTTTTTGCAAAAATAATGTTGCTAGCTGTACGTTTTTGCAAAAATAGTATTACCAGTTATACGTTCTTTTGAAAGAATAGTGTTGCTGGCTATACGTTTTTGAAAAAATAATATTACCAGCTATACATTTTTGAGGAAAAAAATATTAACAGAAATGGATTTTTGACAAAACAAAAATATTACCAGGAAAAAAAAGTTGTCGGCTTTAAATGACCCATTGAGGTTGATATGCCGTAAAACAAAACAAGCCAAACCTTATACTTGGGGCTTTGTGCCACAATAAGTTATGCTAAATAAGTAATGAATGGAGCATACGTTCGTTTTCGTTGTGTGTCATCCGCTTATCTTCCTGAAGGTTTTTTCAAGCACAGAAATTTCTCCCTCCATTTCAACTTGATCCTTCGTTGAACCGTAAATATCAAGCAGTCCTTTAACAAATGAACGATTTTTTGTAAAAAACCTTAATTCTCCCTGGATTTGTGCCCTATGAAACAAAGAGCAAGAAATATGATTGTGGCCTAAAGCCCTCATCAAATGAATGGGCAACAAATTTTCGTCTTCCATTTGTGCTTATGACTTAACAAACTTCAGTAAGTTAATTGCAGAAAGAGTCTATCATGCTCTAGATAAAAACAGTGAAGCCCGGACTGTATCTTTGGACAGCTCGAAATCTTTTGACCGAGTTGGCATACATATCCTCTACATACGCTTAAAAGTTACGGTGTCTCCGAACACATCTTTAAATTGATCCAGTCTTTCCTATCAAATCGTGAAATGAGAGTCATCCCGAACGGCCACTTGTCTAAATCCTTTCGTTCTAACGCCAGTGTCCCCCAGGGATCCGTCATTGGTCCTACTCTATTTTTAATTTTCATTAATGACCTTCCTGGTGGCATCAGCTCTCAATTTAGTATCTCTTCGGATGACACAACCATTTACTCCTGTCTTGATAATAAGGTTGATCTGTTCGATAAGGTCCAAACGGTAGCCGATGTTCAAAACGATTTCAAGTCCGTTGTTAACTGGGGCAAAAGCTGGCTTGTTAATTTTACGCCTTCAAAACCAAATTTCTATCCATTAATCATCTGAGAAACCCCTATATGACTTCCATCAGCATGGCTGATGCTAACCTCCAGAAAAGTGACTCGTTGCGCCTTCTCGGGCTCACGTTCTCAGCTGACGTGAAGTGGAAAGTCTATATTGAATCCATTGCTAGGTCAGCTGATAAGAAAGTTGGTTCACTGTGTCGTGATAGACAATTTTTCTCTCTAGAATCTATCATACATATCTATAAGTCTACCATTCGTCCATGCTTAGAATATTGTTGCTATACATGGTCCGATGCCCTTGCTGTTTACTTTGAGCTCTTTTATAAAATCCAAAGAAGCAATATTATTGGTCCTGATCTGGCAGTTCGGCTTCAGTTACTTTCCCATCGCCGTGAGGTTGCCTCTCTGCCTTTTCTATAAATACCTTCATAGTAATTGTTCGGATTAGCACCTCACTATGGTAACTAGACTCCTGATTACTCTTTTCTTTTTCCACTCATTATTAATGTTTCTGTTCCTAATTCTTCAACGCCCAGCAACCCCTTGTGTCTTAGTGGCTTTACTGCCTTGCTTGGTGTTAAATCGATTAAAAAAATATCAAACATTCAAAATGAAGTATTTATGAAACGCAATAATTCTCCCTTCATTTACATCTGAGTCCTACGAAGCAAAGCATAGTAAATAGCAAACAGGTGTAAAGTAGTTGATCTTCTTCTTTTACGTGCCGTGGCCTTTCAGGACGTAAGCGCTCATGGCCCTCCACGTCTTCCTGACCCTTGCAGCTCTTAATAAGTTTTGTCTCTTTGTTATTTCTCCCAAACCCTCTTCTATCATTCAAGCTCATCAAATATGTTACGCGCTGATTTCACCTGTCCCTCTTTCCCTCAATCTCTCTTGAGTGTATCAGATTTTCCAAGCCTTCCTTCCTCATTACGTGTCCCAGAAATATTAATTGCCTCTTCTTGATGTTACATATGTGTTTCCTTTTTTGTTTCCATTCTCTCCAAAATCTCGTTGTTGCTCATATGTTCGGTCCATGACATCCTCAGCATCCTTCTGTAAAACCACATTTCTGTTGCTTCAACTCTCTTCCTTATTCTTGAGGAGATTGTCCAGTATCGCTGCCATACAGAAAGAGAGATATTAATACTTGATTATAAAGCTAAGGTTTTCTTCCCATTTGATCTTGAGACTGACTTAACTGAATTCAGCAAATATTGAGTAGTTTCTTCTCAAATTAAAGGTTTTTGCAAAACAATCATTCTCTCTATATTTACACCTAATGCACGAAGCAAAGAACAGCAAATATCAACCATATTTACAGCAGGTGGAACATGATCCGAAAGCGATCTGTCTCCCTCCATTTAACCTTGTGTCATACATGACGAAATTCATTAAATTTCAATCAGTTCCATCCCAAACGAATGACATCTATGAAACAAAAATTCTCCACACATTTACGCGGGCGTCGTACGAAACGGACTTCTCCTTTATGTACCGTGTCCCCTCCGGACGTAGGCGATCATGGCCCTCCGCAAGTTCCTGTCCCTTGTAGCTCTTAATAAAAATATCTTTCTGGTATTTCTCTGAAGCCTTGTTCCGCCATCCATTTAGACAAGCTCACTAAGTATGTTATGCGTTGTTTTCTCTGTCTCTCCTGCATGTGAGTATTAGATTTTCGAAGCCCTCTTTCCTCATTATGTACCCTAGAAACTCCAACTGTCTCTTGTTAAGTATTAGTTTCCTTTTTATTTCTATCTTCTCCAAAACTTCGTTGTTGCACACATGTTCAGTGTATGATATCCTCAGCATACTTCTGTAGAACTATATTTCTGTTGCTTCAAATCTCCTCTTTAACTTTGAGGAAGGTCTATAGAAGTAGAAACAGCGAACTTTCTCCCTCCATTCAACCATGTGTCATACAGGACGGAGTTCATTAAATATGAAGTATTTCCAGCCAAATGATTTCTGTAAAACAATAATTCTCGCTGCATTTACACCTGCACCATACGAAAACAATGAGAGTAAATATCAACCAGGTTTATAGTCGTTTAAATATGAGTGTAAAGAAAACTTCTCCTTCCAACTGTCTTTGTGATTTACTTAGCGAAATTCACTAAATATAAAGAAGTTCCATCCCAAATCCCAAACGAAAGCTTTCTGTGAAACAATCATTCTTCCTAGACCTTCGCTGTTTGAAGCCAAGAACAGTAAATACAAACCAAGTTGTTATGGTGAGATATGTAATCACCACCGGAACAGTTTAAATAAGGGACCGTGTCACCGGTCACCGGATATAGGAGAACAGAGACACTTCCTGGACTGAACACATCACACAAAACATTGTCTCTCTGTAAATACTTTAATAAACGTCCTTTCTTTATCTAAGCCTACAGTACATATTTATTCCTTTATTTCCTTCACGGAATACTACCTCTTGATTATCCCTATATTGTATGGCCACCCAGGGATATATCACAAGTATATATCAATTCAAACATGACCGTAAAGCAAATTTCTCTCTCCATTTGATCATGTAATTTCTTTTTCTTGCATGTGCCCTGTCCCCTCAGGACGTAGACGATCATGGCTCTCCACAATTTCTTTCCCTTCTAGCTTTTTGTCTTTCTGTTATTTCTCCTATACGCTATTTTGTCATTCATTTACTCAAGCTCACAATCTAATGCGTTGTTTTTCTCTGTCTCTCTTGCCTAGAATCTACCCTGTGAGTATCAGATTTTCTAAGCCATCTTTCCTCATTTTATGCCCCAGAAACCTCAACTGTTTCTGCCTGATGTTAAGTAGAAGTTTCCTTTTTGTTTCCATTTTCTCTAAAACTTCATCGTTCTTCATATGTTCGGACCATGGTATTCTCAGCATTCTTTTGTAGAGCCATATTTCTTCGTCATGTTTGAGGAGATTGTCCATCACTCACTGCCATACAGGTTGACAGATATCACGTAACAATTTAGTAATCTTTTTCTTGTTTCTAGAAAAATTTTTATATATATATTTCTTAGTACTCCGCTTAGCTTTTAAAATGCAAATTTCCCTATCTTCAGATTTCAGTGTCACACATTCCGTCCTTGGTATAACGATAAACTACATAAGGCAGCAAGGCCTCAGATCGGGAAATTGAAACTTTTGAGGATTGTGGAACCATCTCTTAATTGCTGTTGCCCCTAAGTTCACCCTGACTCGTTCGGTTCGTTTCGAAATTCCAACGTATATCACCTGAAGAAGATCGGAGTGTATAATGGCCGAAACGTTGTGAATATGTCAACTGTCTTTTTGAAATATTATCTCCAAATCCCGCCATTATTTTTCCTGAAGAATTCATTACGATTTGCTAAATATTTGTGCTAAAGTTGAAATAACTTTTTGATTGCTTTATACAAGGACATTTGCACTATTTACATTGTACGGACTGTTGTCCTTATCTTTGTTGTCATATTTACGACGTTTCGGCCGTTGTACGCTCAGGCCTTCTTCAGGCGATTGGAATTTTGAACTCTTTATTTCTTCTACCGGCCTAAATTATTCTATTTTTAGTTTCTTATTTCTGATCAATAAGAAATGATAATAGATTCTTTGTATTTTGGTTGGAGTTGTTAATTAGCAAATTATCGGTTATCGCGAAAAAGTCTTTTACTAAAACGTTTCTCATTTATCGAAAGTTGCTAACAGAGCCGGTGCGTAATACTCCCGAATCCCCGACCTGGAAGTGCAAGTCTGATTTGGGGGCCCCGAACAGTGCTTTGTGACCCTCCCTATCTTATCAACATTTGTTTTTTTCTATCTATATTTATATACGTTACAAATTAAACTAAGCACAACTGACTATCAAAGGATGAAAAATTTTGACGTCATTATGAATTCTTTATTCTTTGTCTAAATCCGTAAATTTCTTTTGTTCATGCTAAGTTTCGACAAAACACCATATAAAATTTACTACTTTTTATTCATAACGTTGAATGTGTTAAATTGTTTAATTTTTTAACAAGAAAAATCTCGAGTTGATCTCAGAAATTGCCGCAAACATTGTTAATTTATTTAAGATGGAATGATCTATTATGACATGTCTCAAATTTGTATTTAGATACATTGTATTTATTTTTCCATTTTTCTAGTTGAATTATTCACCTATATTGAATATGATCCATTATTGAACATAATTAGGTTACAATAAAACTTGTATTTTATACGAATACTACCTTATTAAAATTGAGATGTCATAAAGTAGGAAGCCCCTGATAATAGTAGAGAGCATTATAGATTGGGGAGGGTCACGAAACCCTTTCACCGTCCCTGATTGCTAGTAGCTTAAGACAAACATACTTGCCTCTAGTAGGAGACATATACTAAGTGGTTACTAGGCGCGTTTGTTTGTGTTAACCTTGAGACGATCCTAAGTGGATGTCCCAAAATGCTCTCTAGTGGGTCTAAAAATATTGGTTGTCTGGAGACAAAGGTGGCCCACTTACAACTACAGTGCAATCATTTAACTTTTTTAAAGAATAAATAAAATTTTAAAAATGCATATAGGAAGAATGGTACAATTAAAATATTTGTCAAAAACAATTTCGGTATTTCTTAGTAATTACTGTGTACATGTAATGAACATTATACTGGGAGTAGATGCCAAATGTAAATACAGAATATTATAATTGAATTTATTTTAAGTAATTGGTTGATATTTTTAAATAGTTTACTGTCCAATTTACACATTAGCAGTCCAAAAGTACAATAGAACATTACATGCAGTCCTCTATATTAAGAACAATCGTTTGTGCTCACTAGATATTTGTACGAATCTGACAATAATTCTTTCTGCATCCAATTCATTCCTTTTCAATGGATAGCAACATGTATAATTTCAAATTCTTCTCAAAGAATTCCAATGCCATTTGTTTCGTTAAAATTCCAGTTTCATAAAGACTGATGGATTACTATGTGTCATCCCTCCTCTTATATGGAAGTGAATGATGGACAACCTCCCCACGGACGAGGAGAAATCTAGAGGCAAAAGAAATATGGTTCTCCAGAAGGATACGGAAAATTCCATGGATGGAGCAAGTAAGCAACAAGGAAGTTTTAAAGAAAATGTATGATAAATACAAGATCTGTCTTTACATAAATCTCCTTATATCTCGTCCTTATTTTTCTATGAAGATTTTTCCGAATAAAAGTTTGCTTTGGAAAAAGTAGCGGCGGACTGGGTTTAAAAATATTGGTTGCCAGGAGACAAAGGTACCCCCACCCACAACTATAATGCTATCATGTAATTTTCATAACGAATAAATAAAATTATCAAAAATGTGTGTCTCTTAGTAATTACAGTGAACATGTACTGGTAGTAGATACCAAATATAAATACAGAATGTTAATTGAATTTTGTATTTCTTTTTTTATAATCATATGTAATTGGTTGATATTTTTAAATAGTTTACTGTCCAATTTACACATTAGCAGTCCAAAAGCACAATAGAACATTACATGCAGTCCTCTATATTAAGAGCAATTGTTTGTGTTCACTAGATATTTGTACGAATCTGACAATAATTCTTTCTGAATCCAATTCATCTAACAATTCCTTTTCAATGGATAGTAAGGTGTATAATTCTAAATTCTCCTCAGACAACGAATTTCTTAACCGTGTCTTCAAAAAGAAAACGTTAAATCAATTAGCTTTGAAAATGTCCTCTCACGTTGGACTTTAGTAACTGATAGTGTGCAGATGACTTTATAAAATTCTTATTGCTTTTTATTACTAAAACAGTTGTCTGTGTTTGTTTCTTTATTGCATTTTTATTTGATATAGGTGTACATCATAAGGGGCCGACTTGCCATCGGGCATGATGACACCCTGGCCAGTCCGTCACTAATGCTGTCATTGTATCAGATTATGAATTAACAAATATAGGTCGCCTCCAGGGTTAGATAGGCGAATAAGAGGCTATTCCCACACAGCATTTCCACTCTACACTTTACAAACCAAACTGAATGCCGACATGTCATGGTTTTGTTCAAGACTAAAGTAAATATTTTGACAACTTTGTCACTTTGTATAAACGTGTATGCTGAGCCAGTGATCAAATAGTGATCTGGGTCAGAATAAAAGTCTTTTTTCTGCTCAAAAAATAAAATAATTTCCACGGCTAAAATCGAAACATATTAATAAGAACACTTAGTTAAACAATGAACGAACATTTAAGCATTGCGTAACCTGTTGTTTTTTTTTGTTTTTTGTTTTGTTTTGTTTTTTTGGGTTTTTTTTGTTTTTTTGTGGGCACCGATATTCAGAGAACTTAAAGCGATTACTTGGTTACTTATATTAGTGCATCATTTTACTTAAAAATATTACCGCGTGATTCAAGCGAAAGTCAGTGAATGGTTTAAACAAATTAGCCGAAAATAATCAAATAATCATTTTTTATGGCTATCTATCACTTATAATTGCCGCCCAAAAGACTTTACATTTACATAAGTAGCGAAGTAATCGTTCTAAGTAACGTGGTTAATCGAAATAAGTTCTGCGTAATTTATTACGTTTTTATAGAGTCGGTGGGTATGATTCATTTTCAAGTTTCCTTTGATAGCTGAGTTGGTTATCCTATTTTATTTTAATTTGTTCTCTCCATCAACGCTAGTGCTCAGTTTCCAAGCCGGGATAAGAGCAAAAATGCTGAATCTCAATACATAAAAGTTATTCACAGTTGAAGCTTGACGCAATAAAGACCGGCTATCGCCAATCTAACCATATGCGATATTTAATAAATACTATCAATTTTTTTTACATTTTTTCAACTCTAAACACACTCCTGCATATATATATATATATATATATATATATATATATATATATATATATATATAGTGGCGTTTAAAAACATGTCTAAGTACTAGGAACGTATTTCCTATTTATAAACACATTTCTTGAAAATGGTCAACAGATGAGCCGAAGACGCCAGGGACCTAATCATTTGGATAATTTCTTCAAACTTTCTTTTTTTCTTTTCATGTGCTGTATCCCTTCAGGACATAGGCGATCATGACTCTCCACTTCTTCCTATCCCTTGTAGTTCTCAATAAGTTATGTCCCTTTGCTACTTCCCCCAGGCCATATTCTGTCATCCACTTGATTAAGCCAGACAGGTATGTCATGCATTGCTTTCCCTTGTCTCTCTTTCTCTCTATTCGACCTGTGAGTATCCGATTCTCCAAGCCCTCTTTTCTCATTACGCGTCCCAGAAATTTCAGCTGCCTCTTCCTGATGTTAAGTATAAATTTCCTCCTTGTTTGCATCCTCTCCAAAACCTCATCGTTGCTCACACGCTTGGTCTATGATATCCTTAGCATCCTTCTGTAGAACCATACCTCCGGTGCCTCTCTTCTTCATCTTTGAGGAAAACGTCGCTGCTGTAAAAGAGGACAGTACTCTTTTCTTTGTTACCAACGAAATCCCCCTGTCTCGTAATGCTCTGCATAGCTTTTGGAATGTGTTTTCGGCCATCACAACACGTCTTCGGATCTCAGCATCGCACTTACCGACCTCTGTCAAAACACACTAATTCTAAAAAAAAAATTCTCTCGTACACATATAAGAAAACTTAACAGAAGTAGCTTGTTAGTTGTTTTCAATTAAGCATGTGTATGTGTGTGTGTGTGTGTGTGTGTGTAACATACGCATATTTTTTAAACATATTTTTAAAAAGTCAACCTTATTTCTTCATCAACAACGTAGAAATTATTGTTTTCTGCTGCTAAATTCTCTATAAAATAATGTGTTCGAAGAGAAAATCATTTTCTCATAACGTTAACCATGTTTTTTAACACCTATTTTATATTGGTGAGAACATTCTCTTTTAGAGAGAATTAAGCAACATAAAACAAACATTTATCAACAATAATTTCCCAACCCCTTTTCTTGATGAAGAAATAAGATTAGCTTTAAAAAAATAAAAATGTATATATATTCTCATGTTTCATTAAAAACGACACACAAGGTACTACGATTAAGCTTTTTTTTAATTTTTCTTGGACACGGAGTGCGTAGAAACTTTTCTTGGACATGGAGTGCGTAGAAACTTTTTTTGGACATGGAGTGCGTAGAAACTCTTCAAATGTTCTATAATTCCGAGCGCTTTCGGCTATACTTTTAGCCATTATCAAGGATGATTTTATTTTTTCTGTTTAATTGAGTGTGTGCGTTGTGTGTATGTTTTTAGTGTTATCGAGATGTTTTATTTTCGGAACGCAGCACATCGTGGCCGTGTTCGTAGTTAATATTATTAAGCGTTGGCTTTTTCTTATACTTATATATAAATATATATATATATAAATTTTTCTTCATATATACATTTATATATATATATGTATATATATATATATATATATATATGAATTTTTCTTTTATATATATATATATATATATATATATATATTAATCCAGGTGAGATGAGAACGAATAGAATAGAATTCACCAGTAATTTACAAACGCCTGAGGAGACGCATATATATATATATATATATATATATATATATATATATGCATGTGTGTGTGTGTGTGTTTGTGTGTGTATTGTCTCTGTATGTGTGTATTTAAGCAACTTATTTATTGATGAAGGTGTGGTTGAAGACCAATAGGAGTTCTTTGCTGAATTTTTTTTTAACTTAAGCAGCATAAAAGAAACACTTATTCACAATAATTTCCGAAACCGTGTTGCAGAAATAAATTTGGCTTTAAAAGTATTTAAGAAGTACCATAAAAAATATCTTGATATATATATATATATATATATATATATATATATATATATATATATATATGTTTGTATGTATTGTGTAGATAGATAACGCATTCAATTCTATATTATACATCAAGAACTGTTTTGTTACTATCAGCACTCAATGTACACTATTTAAATAACTTTCAAATCTATGGTTCAAACTACTAAGTAGTACTCTCGGTAGTTAGTCTTTCCTCATATTCAGAAGTAATATATATATATATATATATATATATATACAGAGAGAGAGAGAGGTAAACATGTCTGTAGACATTGTGTATATATATATATATATATATATATATATATATATATATATATATATATATATGAAATGGACTTTTTGTACCAGAAACTTCCTCTGTAGCTAAAATGATATAGCACGTCAGGCTATATGACGGTATCCGTGTAGGATACAGGTTTGATTCCTGTCGGAGGACACATATTTTCTATGAAATTTCTCGGATATCCGGGCCGGTAAATGTTCTTAATACAGTTTATTATAAACAGAGCATTTACTTAAGTATTTGTATATATAAAAATAATATATATATATATATATATATATATATATATATATATATATATATAGACAAGTTTTGTCTATTTATTTTTAATAGGATCCTCTCATACGGACAAGTTTCTTAGCATCCTTATTAACGGAAGAAAGAAAATTACTATGTTGATGCACATTCATTTTATTCCGAGTACTTTCGACATAAGCACAATGTCATCATCAGGATGTTGCTTTTTTTCCTTTTTTCTTTTGAGACAAAAAATTGTTCCGTATATCATTTTTCTACGACAATTATGAGAGGATCCTACTAAAAATAAATACAAAATACTTGTCTAAATTATTTAATGAGACATGGCTTAATGAAAACATGCTGCCAAAATAGACGCAATATATATATATATATATATATATATATATATATATATTATGAAATGGACAATGTCCGACAATTATTTTTTTAAGATATTTTTTATGTTTATACGTTCTTTTTATAGATACAAAAATGTAAGTAAATGCTCTGTTTATAATAAACAGTATTAACAACAGAGCATTTACTTAAATATTTGTATCGATAAAAAGAACGTATAAACATAAAAAATCTCTTATATATATATATATATATATATATATATATATATATATATATATATATATATATGTATGAATGAGATAACGATATATAAATTTTTATATATCAAGAACAATTTTAGAGGAAAGATGTCTGACAAAATAGAAAAGGTTTTCGTGTAACGCGTTTTGTCCTTTAGGACTTCATTGGATTGAATTTGTTTAAGTTGGTGCGACTACACATGAGCATGAACGAAAAATAGTGGGAATTTTAAATTATTTTCCTTTTTCTTTTCTTTTTATATATATTTTGAGGATATAATCCCGTCGATTTAACTTAGATTATTTTTCTTTTTGTTTCCATCACTTTTGTTATTAGATATCCCTTACTGTGCTAATAGAAGACCTAGCAGGAATGGTGAAATCATGTAAGATGCACGGCACAAATTTACCGTGGATGAACCATCTGATCATGGCATTTTCGTCTTAGTGAATTCTTTTCTACTTTGATCAGAGTAGCATTTTTTATATCAAAATTGCAGTTTGTCTCGTTACTGTGGACCACTAATGTATTTAATGTGATGTCAAAACCGAGGATGGATTTAAACCGACGGTGGATTTATATGTCTGTAGCTTGTTGCAGTTATTAATTGAATTTTAATCTGAAATGTTCATGATATAATAATAAAAAATATAATATAATAGTGTAATGCTCAATCTATGTTATTAATATTTACTGCTTAATTAAGTGCATTGACACGGAATGAGATTATGTTGAAAATATTTGTTGTGGAAAATAAAATCATGCAGGATGATAACAATATGAAAATCTGTATCATGGATTAAATCGTACAATTGAATAAACAAAAGAGACGAACGAAATCATTTCTCACTTACTTGATTGCGCTAAAATTCTGTCTCAGTTTGATAATCCGAAGCGAACGTCAGGATAAAAGCTAATTCTTTTTTTTGTGGGGGTAGGGGTTTTAACGTCCTCTTTCGCCCAAAGGCTAGAAAGCAAGTTTGGAATGTTGGGTTGGTTAATCTGTCACAAGAAATAGTAGGTTATGATATCTCCGCAAGCATAAAGCGATACCAAAGACGTGATTCGTAAAAAAAAGTGTATGATGGTGGGTGGGAATTGTGTCAGATAGATTCTATGATGGTTGTGATGCCTACAATCTCTTGACAGATACTATCAAGGCTTACCATAGTCTGACTCAAGGCCATAGCAGATTAGGACCAAGTTAAACTCATATTGAAAACACGTCAGTCAGTTATGTGCCATGCGTGATACACGCGTAGGCGATCATGTATCTTTCGATACATGACGAACGAGGCAGATTTTTTACCCGCAGTAGGTTGTCATTTCTTTCTGCGGTAGACCATCCAAGGCTAGAAAACTCGGTCTGTCCTGCTATGGGTGGGAGAAGAAGAGGATTCATACCTTTCCCAAGGTTATTAGCACGTAAGTGAATGTAATGGATTCGACTGGAATTGCGAACTCGGCTCTCCGATTCCTCAGTCCGAGCCGCTATCCATTACTCCACCGTTAGCGTATATTCTACGATACTAACTCCTTATCCATCACACTACAACTGCTCGTGTAGATAGTGACAAACTTGAACGAAATTTGGTGCATATTATTTATGGGCAATTATCACAGATTGAATACGCCATTCTAGATGACTCCACAAATATGCTAAAAATGGGAATACTGAAAGTATGCCGCAAACAAAGTTTTATCATCGAAAATTGTTATGTTATTATTTATATGAAGAACCAAAGAAATTTATGAGTATTATATTATATTTTTTTATCCTTTTTAGAACCTTCGAAATTTTGGACAAAAATTTGATTTCGTTTTTGCATCAGCAGGAGAACCAAAGATTAATATAGGAAATTTTAGCGTCTTTTTCTTTTACCGTGAAAAGCACATTGATTTGAAAATTCATTAAAAAATCAAATAATTATCAGATTTTAATGAAACTTTCAGGACTTATTCACAAATGAATTAAATTATTTTAGAAATGTTTCTTTTTGAGAAAATATTGGTAAAAATATTTTTACCCGCCACTTATTTAATTTCATGAAATTTTGAAAAATTCATTTTTGTACCACTTAAAGTGATACACAGAATTCCTTGGAGAATTTAAATCATCAATTGTCTTTTCAAAACAGCGCTCCCAATTACTAAAAATCTGCTCTGAATTGTAAAATAAAAACACAATAAAGCTAAGAACCGTTTACCGTTTTTGCTTTTATGGATAAGATGCATTATGGACACTATTCTATTGTCTTAAGAAGAAAAATCGATGATTAACGATTTTTACAATTGTTTTCATTTTTTTTTAATTAGAACAATTTATAAAGTTTTAAATCTTTTAAATTTTTATATTAATTTATGCCGGTTAGATGACATTCTTATTAAGTAGAAACTACATTTAATAATCATAAATGGAAAGCTTACTACATTTCAGCGACCTCCAATATTTTAAAAAGAATTTTGAATGTTTTTGAGTGTGTACAAACGTACCGATTGTTGTAGATACGGATGTCTATACACAACTTTATAAAAAAATAAGAGCGATAACTATAGTAAATTTAAAGCCAAAGTACCTAAAATTAAGTAAAACATTATATTACAAAGAATATTTTCCTAAATTTTTAAGATTACTGTGTAGTTAAAAATTATATTAAAAATGCCTTAACATTACTCCTCAAGTAATGTTTACAGTTATGTCCCCTTAGAAAAAATTAGAAAAATTTCCATCTGTCAGTCAAGCTGTCAACACCTTAAATAAACACCTACAACCGTGTTAAAAATGCATTTCTGTGATATTTTAAACTAAAAGTAAGTAATTTTTTTTTTCAGACCAAATTAATGAAACTTTACATCAGCTAATATTTCTCAAATAAAGTTTCAGAAAAGTATATTTTATTTTTGAAAGGTTTTTTTCATAAATAAAAGAGAATTACATTGTACAGACAGATGACTAAAAATATTGTCAAAATTGGCAATTTTTAGCGATTAAAAATAACTACTTCCACTCAATTTAAATTACTTTTGAAATGCAGCAAAGTACCTTATAGGAAATATTAAATTTAAGGTATTAGCTTGAAATTAAAAAGTAAAATAAAAGACTCAAGAAAGATTTTTCATTTTTAAAAATTCATATTAACCTTCTCGCATTTCTTTGGGAGTACATAATCTAGACTTATAATAGTTTAAGAATCTTTAAGACAGACATCTTGTAGATATTTTTAGGTTACTGTAGCAGAGAACAACAGTAGCTTGGACAATCAATTAAAAAAACATTAGACTAGTAACCGTCTTTGACGTCCTTCTCCTATGTGCCATGATCCTTCCAGGCGTTGGAGATCATGGCTCTCCACAATTTCATATCTTTTTACTATCTCTCCCAAACCCTGCTCCACCATCCAATCGCTCAAGCTCGCAAAGTAGGTTGTGCATTGCTTTCCTCTGTCCCTCTTACCTTCAATCTGTCCTGTAAGTATCAAATTTTCCAAGACCTCTTTCCACATTATGTGCCATAGAAATTCAAACTGTCTCTTCCTGGTGTTAAATAGGAGTGTCCTTTTTGTAGGCATTGGCTATAGAATGTCGTCGTTACTCGTATGTTTGGTCCATGGTATTCTCAGCATCCTTCTGTAGAACCATATTTCTGTTGAAATTCATCTGTGAGGAGAACGTTTACTGCCATAAAAGAGGACTGATATTACATAACAGGTCAATACTCTTTTATTTATTTATTTATTTCTAACGATATTGCTCTGACGTTAGTTAAATACATCAATATATATATATATATATATATATATATATATATACCCTTGTGCAAATTAATTGAAACCACCGCTTTTACTTTTCTTTCACCATACAGTGAATCTGTGGTCAATCTGCAAGGAACGACTTCATGGAATGGACATACGAAGTACTAACATGTACACTAGGTCATATTTCATTAGAAAAATACCAAAAAAGTAAATAATGACGGAATTATTCGCATTGTTTCAATTAATTTGCACAACGATGTATACACACACTCAATAAATGAATATATATGTTCAATGGACATATCTCATCGACTGATTGCTGTAATAGCACTCATTAAGGTCAGATGGTCCGATAAATCTATTACTTATTACCATAAATATATATATATATATATATATATATATATATATATATGAAGAAATATATTTTTAAGGTGTGCTATATTTATGGGATAAAGTGCTCAATATCTGTAAATAAATATAAAATGAACATTGAATTCAACACTCAGAGACGACAGGCTGTTTCATGCTAGGCGCAATCGTCAGGGACTTTAAGTGCATATATATATATATATATACATATGTTTTGATATTACCATATATATATATATATATATATATATATATATATATATATATATATATATATTAAGTGTTTGATATTGAAATTTTGCTCTGCCTTTTGACATAGAGCTCTTCCTGGATCTATAACACCTGGAAATCCCATATTGATTACCATATTGTATCATTACTATATATATATATATCGTGCAGATGTGTGTATGATATTTGGTAATAATTCAATAGATTTATCTTGGTACCTCTAAAAATTCGGTAAAAATGAACGTAAGAAAAATGAACTATAATTAAAATCTTTATATCATTATTAACAGGAAATATCAAAGGATTTTTTATGTAAAAATCATTTTTATATCCTCAA
Source organism: Acanthosepion pharaonis (assembly GCA_903632075.3). Classification (NCBI taxonomy): domain Eukaryota; kingdom Metazoa; phylum Mollusca; class Cephalopoda; order Sepiida; family Sepiidae; genus Acanthosepion; species Acanthosepion pharaonis. The sequence continues at coordinate 72,277 of CAHIKZ030003536.1, forward strand.
AAGAAACTTAACAATTTTTGTATAATAATCTTATTTTGATGTTAAAGTGGAAACTTAAATTTTTACGGGAAATACGGGTGTCTTTATGCCGTTAAAAACACATTCATTTGGAAAAACAAAAACTAGTTTAGAAATCTTTACGAAAATCATTTAATTGTCAAGTTTTCAAACTTTCTGAACATATTTTGAAATTAAATAAATTATTTTCGAAATGCTTCTTTTTTTAGGAAATCTTTGTGAACATACTTTTTTTAATCTATTGCCCCATTCTCACTTAAATGAAATTTCGAGAAATTCTTTTTTATTGCGAAATATTTATATTTGTTATAAGGACAAGTCCTAGGAAAATTTAAGTCATGAATTTTTTTTTTTGGGGGGGGGGGTTAAAAAGGACCCCCTCTAATAACAGAAAATCTATTCTGAATCGTAAAAAAATAGAATCAAAACTAAGACATTATTTAATTAGAACAGCTTTTAATTGCTTTCATGGATAAAATATGTAATGGACACTATTGCCTTACGAAAAACAATTTTTTGCTGAATAATTAATTTTTACAAGAATTGTTTTCATATTTTTATTTTAATTAGAGAGATTTATAATCTTTTAAAATTCTATATTAATTTGTAGCGGCCATGTTATTGTATTTACTAATCATAAATAGAAAAACTACAATTCAACGACCCTAGTATTTTAAAAATAATTTGTGTTTGTGAGTGCGTATGCCTGTGTGCGTGTGTAATGTGTGTGTAAACGTTTCGATTTTTGTCAATACAGAGACATCCATACACGAAATTATCAGAAAATAAATGTGGTACCTAAATAAATATAAAATTTAATATTTATAAATGTAAAAGACAATAGGAAAACTATAATAGTTGCCGACGTCTTTCGGCATCGGACGAAACTCGTCGGCAAATTACAGTTTTCCTATTCTCTTTTACATTTATAAATATATATATATATATATATATATATATATATATATATATATATATATATATATATATATTCGCCACTTAGTGCAAGTGAATAACTGCACTTTTATGCAGATCTCTAATCAGCCAATGTACGTGGAAGCAATTTAATCGATATAGGTATTTAAACAGGGAAATGACGACCTGTTGAATTTCATTTCATGCAATAGTATGTGAAAGGAAGCTATATAAGTGACTTTGAACGCAGCCTATTCGTTGATGCCACAAATTTCAAGAATTGTTGATCTACTATTGTTTTCCCGCACAACCTATTGTCATTTACATTTATAAATATGGTCTTTTTACAGGTTAACTCTGAGAAATTTTAATATATATATATATTCATATATATATATATATATATATATATATATATATATATATATATATATATAGAGAGAGAGAGAGAGAGAGAGTCAAAAAGCCAGACAAACCTACCACGGTTTCACCTAAGCGTTTCGTTTCACCTAAGCGGATCATCAGGGAAAGCTTTCCCTGACGATTCGCTTAGGTAGGTTTGTCTGGCTCTCTATGTTTGACTAGGTCTGCTCTACTTTTGTATTGAGCACTTTTTTAATTAGTTGATTACTCGTATCGGGTTTTTTTTTCTTTGGGCTTTGGACCTGTATGCTGTACGATTATTTTCGACAGACGTTCATGTTCCTAGCTCTTTCTTTTTTTAAAACCTTATTTTCCTTCTGTTATAGTGGAACACACCTATTCTATAGTTAATAGACTCTCCCACGTATAATAAGTGGGAGTTGTAGGAGTCGCTCAGGGAGTTGGTCAGTCAGTCGACTGGCTGATCGGTTGAACTCTCTGCCTTCGGGCGGGGAGGAACCAGAAGGAGGCTACGCCGAAGGGCGATTCACTTTCGGGGAGGTAAACCGACCCTGAACCCGTTTATACGGGTTCAATGGGCATATTTTTGGCCGAGCTCACGGGCTCGGAGATCCCACGTTAAAAATGCTTTGAGCCACATGACGCCCTCGTGGGGGGGGGGGGTGACTGAATATCGTTGGTCATTCAGTCGACTGGCTGATCGGTTGAACTCTCTGCCTTCGGGCGGGGAGGAACCCGAAAGAGGCTACGCCGAAGGGCGGATTCTCTTTCGGTGAGGTAAACCGACCCTAAACTCGTTTATACGGGTCCAATGGGCATATTTTTGGCCGAGCCCACGGTCTCGGAGATCCCACGTTAAACCGGCCTTGTGCCACATGATGCCCTCGTGGGGGGGTGACTAAATGTCGTTGGTCAGTCAGTCGATTACTGCGTCATTACCTATTATATCAAGTTCCTAACGTTTTGTACGTCGAACCTATTTTAGAACCGACTTAGTACAAATACAAGCCTCCACTGTGAAACCACTCTACAACACCTTCGAAATTGATTTGATCATTAGCAAATCAAGAAGCCGAATGTTTTCCGAGACGGGTATAGTTACCTATCTATCTATATATATATATATATATATATATATATATACATATACAGGTAGTAATCCGTTGGTATAAACCTATTAACACAACATAGAGTTTGAAATATGTTAAAACTGACTCACAAAGAGTGCTCAATATTTATTTTCATTAAAAAGGGCAAAATTTTCTTTACAATTGGAATTAAGATACCATTAGTTAATGACCATTTACACCTACGAATTTACACCTTCATGGATACCCATGTGTATGCAAATTCCCTCCAAAATCTTTGAAAAAACCCCACAAACCTTGAGCTCTGATATATGGACGAATTTAATACACCAATAATCCTGAATTATCTCCCCTTCATTTTACTAAAGTGACCTTTAGATTGTTTTTTCACGTTTTCGTTCATTTTCGTGGATTCCCGTTGAATCAAAACATTCTGAACATTAGGTCGAATATACTGCTTATAAACTTCAAAATAAAATTATAAAATTCGACCTTGCCTACCGAACGCTCCTTTGTGGCCGAGTCGGTTAAGGCACGTCAGCGTGATTAACGGTTCCGTATATGATGCAGGTTCGAATGCTGTCAAAGGACGAATATTTTCTATGAAAATTTCTCGGACATTCAGGCCGGTAAATGTTATTTAATACTGTTTATTATAAACAGAGCATTTACTTAAATACTTGTATCTATAAAAAGAACGTTAAACATAAAAAATGTTTTAATAAATAAATTGTCGGACTTTGTCCATTTCTTAATATATGACGTCATTTGTTTACATTTGATACGCCATGAGCAGTTATGAATGTACGAGATTTATGGAAGATTGAAGTTTATAAGCAGTAAATTCGACCTTGCCTACCGAACGCTCCTTTTTGGCCGAGGCGGTTAAGGCACGTCAGCGTAAATGACGGTTCCGTATAGGATGCAGGTTCGAATCTGTCAAAGGACGAATATTTTCTATGAAAATTTCTTGGACATTCAGGCCGGTAAATGTTATTTAATACTGTTTATTATAAACAGAGCATTTACTTAGATACTTGTATCTATAAAAAGAACGTTAAACATAAAAATGTCTTTAATAAATAAATTGTCGGACTTTGTTTATTTTTTATATATATATATATATATATATATATATATATATATATATATAATTAATACGTATTATTTTAATACCATTACTCTGTCAGTGTGAAAAAACTGGACAATACAATTTGTAAATAAAAATATATTTGAACAAACCGATATCAGGGGAAAAATTCAATAAAAGAAGAAAAGACTAAAGACATCCGTGTTGGTCGAAAATAATCAATCAGCACTGCAATCCCCAGTCAAAAGAAAAAATGCCAACCGAGTAAAAACGTTAATGTGCTCAATACACTAAGTAATGCAAAATCTAAAAAAAAAAAAAAACTAGTGAGCCAGAACCTACACACCCAGGTTTCCCCTAACGGTTCGGGATACTACTGGCAGTAGTACCCTGAAGATCCGTTAGGTGAAATCTTGGTAGATAGGTTCTGGCTCACTAGCTTATATATATATATATGTGTGTGTGTGTGTGTGTGTGTGTGTGTGTGCTAATCATAAAATATAAGCTAAAAATATAGTAATATTAATACAATAATATTAAAATAATTTGTCATCAAATTCTGCTACTTAAAGTTTCATATGCTCTGCTGCAAGACGATCTTCAAGCGGACCAAATATGAAAGCATTTGTCGCTTTAATTCGACAAATATAACCTGGGAGTTATCCACCACCCCGGACGTATGTTTTTATTTAACTATTTATTTTTAGGCTTACAAAAGGCCATTTTAATTTATTTAACTATTTTATTGACAATTTTATCAACAGCTGGCCACCCATTCGATGCCGAATTAGTAATTCCTTCCTCAGGCACAAGTTGCTTTTGCCAGAATTTTCCATGTTATATTTGGTGGTTCTTTGCCACTGTCAATAACAACCCAATTGAAGACAGAAAGAGAGAGTACTACTTACTATTTATAATTTGTTGTTGTTCAGACCCATCCTAGGATTATAGAACTATCTTTTCCGTTCACTATGTAGTATTTCATTTTGCCGTATCTAATTACCTCAGCTTCATATACTATATTCCTTAACAATCATGCACCATTTAAAGGGTACTCCTCTTTTGCTCTGCAGTTGCATTAACACTATTCCTTATTATCACACTTCTCCAATATTTGTTATTTTTTTCTTTATAATTTTTCAATTTTTTTACCAGAGCTCATATTACAAATTGTTGTTATTTTTGTTTGTCCCTAGTACTCTGTATTACTGGTTTCCGTATTGTATTCATTAAGGGATTATTTCCCCTTCATAGAAAAGTTTTTTTTTTTTTTAAATAGGGGTGGGGGGGCAAATAATTATTTAATAAGGGTAGTCAACTAGAATAGTAATATTATTTTACCACAATCGCCGCCGCATCGGAAAATAAAATTGGTGTAATACATTGTGATCTGGGTATTTTTTTAATTTCAACCTTTTGGCGACTTCATGGCTTATAAAGCTTCTTTCAGTGGTTTCACTGTCAATTAGGGCTTTCAGATTGTGGTCCTTCATGAATAAATTAAATCCAGATAGAGTAGAAGCAGAATAAATATTTGAAAGTGTCGGGTTGTTATTGGTCGACATTGAGTGAACTGCATCGACAATTGCAGCTGACTGAGAACCTGAGGACTGAACTTGTTTGAATGGTACAGTTTTGCAAAATGTCCAGTTTTTGAACACTTATGGTAGGTCACTTGCCTTGCAGGACATTTGCTTCGTAGATTTCCACAAAACCAACATTGTGATTTTGCTGCAGCGAACGTATTTTCTGTAGATGGTCTCAGCTGCACTCATGGTCGATATGGATGGATTCTCTTGGATAAATACAATAGCAATTTTGTGCAAGTTCGAGAGACCGAGACTGAATATGAGGATTCTGCAAGTCAAACGTTTTATTCTCCAGGAGTCTCTGTCGAATAAGATTCAGACCGTTGGTGCGTGCATTACGACTGGCTTCTTCTCTGTAGGTTTCTGCTCTTACTGGTTTGTAGTTGCAGTCTCGCGCAGTGCCTGTAAAAATCGGTCGATTGATGTGTAGAGGTGGAATCGAACCTAAGACGCCCAGTTACAAGACCGGAATGGTCTTGGCGTCACACCCCCATAGAAGTAGACTCGCCCACTTACACGAGAGGCGAGAGTGGGCTACTTAAACAAGACATTTACGGCAACGAGTATCAAGGCAGATACACGTCGTCTCGCTGCTACCTTACATGGCGTCGCCGATATAGGAAACCTGCTACAAACAACGTTGGAATATGGACGAACAAACACAGCAGACATTAATTCGACAGCTCATCGAGCTACAGCAAGAGATCATCGCCCTGCGAAGAGACGGAGGACAGCCGAGAAAGTCACTTACAAGGAGACCCGACAGACCTAATATAGAACCGGACTCAAGTGATGGTGACTGGGCGATATTCATTGATTCCTGGAATAGATACAAGGAGATGTGTGGGTTGACGGAGCCAACAGCGTTAAGAAACGAGCTGAGAACGGCCTGTGCCCCAGAAGTGAACAGGCTGTTGTTCGATATGGTAGGAGCAGAAGTACTAAACTCCGTCATGGAGGAAGAGCTGTTACGACACATAAAGCTCGTAGCCGTCAGAAGCCTACACAAAGAAGTGTACCGGCAAGAATTCCACCCGTAAGGCAGAAAGAGGGGAATCGATTACGGACTTCGTGGCACGACTTCGATCAGTCGCAAAATTCTGCGACTTTTCAGTGACTTGTCCGAACGGGATAGGATGCGGTCGGAAAGTCAGCTACTCCAACGATATGGTAGCAGGACAAATGGTGGCTGGGCTGGCAAACCTGGAGCATCAAAGCAAGGTGTTGTCTGAGGCTGCGACACTTACGACACTGGAAGAAAATTCAACAGGCTTGTCAGCCTAGAGACCACGGACAAGTCTACACCCCATCTCCATAGTAATGTATACCCTACTACAACGAGCACACAGAGATCGGGCCGCAGGCAGCGGCCTCGGGAGAACCAGACCGTATCAACCCCTGAGAGACACTGAACCCCTGTAAATGGTGTGGGAAGAGCTCACACCCTGACGGCTCGAATGAACGAAGGGGTTGCCCAGCAGCAAAGATGACTTGTCACAATTGCGGCTTAACCGGACATTTAAAAGGGGTTTGCAGGAAACCGAAGCAGGGGTCCAGCAACAAATCTACAGCGGGTGTGGTCGGAGCAGAATCCAGAACTCTCACCACCCAAAGACACAAGAAGGGTCGTAACCGGATGATCGTCCAAGATGGACAAGTGAAAAGGAGAGGTGAAATCAACCTGACAAAACCAAAGGCCGTGCCGCACCTGATTTGGAACAAAAGTAAGTTCCGAAGAGGTACTCCTGATCCAGCACCAACCCTGATGGTAGAGATAACTCTGATTCCAGAGGCCCATGCGGAATTCGGGCACATATCCATAGGACAAGCTGGCCTCCATACTCACCGGATCGAGGCGATCGCAGACACTGGGGCACAGACATGCTCTAGCGGACCAGAAACCAAAAATTCTGAAGTGTCCAGACAAATGTCTAGTACCGACTAGTCACCGAATTCGGGGAATCACGGATAACCTACTAAACATAAAAGGCGTGATATTCGCAAAGTCAGAGTAGGATCATGGGAAACACGTCAGATTATATATGTATCAAAAAATACATCAGATTTCTGCCTGTCCGAGTCGGCCCTAAAAGACCTTGGTCTGGTGCCAGATAACTTTCCAGACCCAACTTCCCAGCAGAACGTGGCAACTAGCGACGGCGGAAAGGCACCATGTGGGTGCCCACAAAGAACTAATGTCCCACCTAAGCCGGACAGTATCCCTTTCGCCCTATGGAAGAAAACAGACCCTGATTGAACGATGGATGAAGGAGCATTTTGAGTCCAGTGCATTCAATGTATGCCCACATCAACGGCTGCAGGCGATGGAAGGAAAACCCATGGACATCACGTTCATCCCGGGGGCCAAACCCTCAGCTGTCCACACCCCAATCCCGGTCCCACACCATTGGAAGAAAAGAGTCAAGGAGGATCTCGACCGAGACGTGGCATTGGGCATCATAGAACCTGTACCAGTGGGTACACCTACAACATGGTGCTCTAGAATGGTGGTTGCACCGAAAAGGACGGTCACTGAGGCGTACGGTGGACCTACAGAAGCTCAACACCGCTACCCTACGAGAAACCCATCATACACCGTCTCCTTTCAATCAGGCATCGCTGGTGCCTGCGAAAACTAGAAAAACCGTTTTGATGCATGGAATGGCTATCATAGCCTAACCCTCTCTCCATCGGCAAGAGATGCAACTACCTTCATCACGGAATGGGGTAGATACCGTTATCTTCGGGCACCACAGGATTCCAAGCGTCAGGAGACGCATATACACGCAGGTTCGACAATATTACTGTAGATATGACCAGGAAAACAAGATGTATTGACGATACGATACTATGGGACAACTCTATTGAATCATCATTTTGGCATACTATAGAGTACATAAATAACTGCAGCAAAAATGGTATCGTATTCAACCCCCAGAAATTTCACTTCGCGGAAAAAGAGGTGGAATTTGCCGGGTTCTTGATAACAGAAGACGGGATAAAACCCACCAGAAAAATGACTGAAACAATACGGAATTTTCCGACACCAAAAAATATAACTGACATAAGATCCTGGTTTGGAATGGTAAACCAGGTAGCCTACGCTTTTTCTCAGGCCGAGGTAATGGCCCCGTTCCGGGAGCTGCTAAAGACAAAAAATCGGAAGTTCTACTGGGACAGCACACTCGATCGAATCTTCGAAGAGTCGAAAAGAAGGATCACAGAAGAAATCGAGAACGGTGTAAGAACCTTCGAAGTGAATAGGCCAACTTGTTTGTCGACGGACTTCAGCAAAACAGGCTTAGGATATTTTCTTTTCCAGAAGCACTGCAACTGTGCCACCGAAGCTGGACCGAAGTGTGGTGAGGACCACTGGAAGTTAATCCTGGCCGGCTCCCGATTCACTAATGACGCAGAGTCCTGATATGCACCAGTGGAAGGAGAAGCATTGGCATTAGTCTACGGACTGGAAGCATGCCGGATGTTCGTTTTGGGGTGCCCAGAGCTGTTAGTCACCGTGGACCATAAGCCCTGGTGAAGATCTTCTCGGACAAAGCTCTGGAGGACATAAAGAACCCAAGACTGTTTAACTTCAAAGAACGGTCCTTGATGTACAAATTTCGAATAAAGCATCTCCTGGCAAACTCAATGCGGCACCAGACTGTACATCGAGATGCCCAGTGGCGTTAAGCCAGGAGGAAGCAAACGAAAAGGACATCGCACAAACTATGGATAGCGCCATAAGAGCGTCATTTAACTCCACCTGTGAGCAGGACCCTAAATTAAGAGCAATAACATGGGACAGGATTGTGGCTGCAGCTGCTACTGACGAGGAATGCCGTTCCTCGCCGAATTCATACAAAATGGCTTCCCTAGATCTCGGCACGAACTGCCGGAGACAATTCGCCGGTTTTGGCATATGAAAGAGGAGTTATATTGTTTGAAGGTGACGATAATGGAAAATAAAATCCTCATACCCAGAAAGCTACGTGCGGAGGTACTGGAATCGCTCCATTCAGCGCATCAGGGCGTCAATGGAATGTTGGCAAACGCTAGACAGCGGCTGTTTTGGCCAGGACTGGACGCGAGCATTCGTCAAACCTGGCCCAGTGCAAAGTATGCAACGTAATAGCTCCGTCACAACCCAAGGAACCCTGATGCCGCCCTCGAACCCCGAGTTCCCATTTCAGAAGACTGTGACGGACTTCTTCGATTTACGAGGGAAGAACTATCCTAGTATATGCAGATAGATACACCGGATGGGTAGAAGTCACTCTGATGTCGTCCGGGAATGCCAAGGCCACATGTGACGCCCTACGAAACTGGTTCTGCACGTATGGCGTACCGGAGGAACTTTCAACCGATGGCGGACCACCGTTTGACTCCAGTGAATTTAACCGGTTCCTAGATAATTGGGGCATAAGGAAACGAACATCATCGGCATATTACCCTCAAAGCAACGGGAGAGCAGAACTGGCAGTTAAAACGGCTAAAAGGATACTTGTTGATAGCACGGACAGTTGCGGTCGCCCATGCCATGACCAGGCAGCTAGGTCCCTACTGACTCATCGCAACACCCCGGTACGAGAGACCATATGTCTCCAGCGATGATGCTCTACGGTCGTGTGATAAAGGACCATCTCCCAGCGCTCCAGGACCGATATCGAATCCACAAACGCTGGAGAGAAATCAGTCATTATAGGGAAACAGCGATGGCAAAAAAAAAGACACTTAAGGAATGAAAGAGGATACAATCTAAAAAGTCACCCACTTCAGGAACTGAAAATCGGGGAAACGGTGCAGATACAGAACCAAGTTGGTCCATACCCGCGCCGATGGGCAAAGACAGGAAGGGTGGTGGAAACACTGGGTAACCGGCAGTATAATGTACGCATGGATGGGAGTAACCGGGTAACCCGTCGCAATCGCAGATTCCTCCGAAAAATAAACCCAGTAGTAGATACTCCTTGCCACTCGATACCTGAGGTACCCCTAGGAATGTTGGATACCATAGACAACCCAACAGGGCCCGAAATACCGGGAGAATGGTCCACCACTGATATGGATCAAAACCAGCCCGAAACATCCGACACTCTACCAGAACCGATGGAGGTAGATGACACAGCATCCCCTGGAATGATGGAGGTTGAGGAAGACCAACCGGTGCGTCGTAGCAGAAGGGTGACGCGACCACCCAGGAACCTATCCCCACAGACGTGGGGGCACGTCGCACGACTACTCCAGAGCTTCAAAACATTGGACCACAACGCGAGTATCTTGTGGCCCCGGAAGGGAGGGGCGTGTAGAGGTGGAATCGAACCTAAGACGCCCAGTTACAAGACCGGAATGGTCTTGGCGTCACACCCCATAGAAGTAGACTCGCCCGCTTACACGAGAGGCGAGAGGGCTACTTAAACAAGACATTTACGGCAACGAGTATCAAGGCAGATACACGTCGTCTCGCTGCTACCTTACATGATGCATCAGGTTTCTGGCGACAACTTGTGAGGAGGTGACGCGCAAAAATCTTGTTCGTTGGCTTAACATAAATGTTTTCTAGTGTTTGTATGGCTTCTTCGTGCGTATTAAAGCTGTCTATGTAATCATACACTGCCCGATTTGTGTGACTTAAAAAGACATTGAATTTATCCAGCGTTACACAAAACGTCTAAATAGCGTCCAAGTAATTGCCGAACGCCCGGTACCAAAATTTACACTCTTTAGAGGCGATCGGTGAATTGGGTTCCTGATTGAATTTTCTCGGTTTTAATAATTTGTTTATTTCGAATAATTCTGAGTTGAATAAATTGTGGCTAATGACAAAACTGAAAAAATGTCTTTGGGCGAGTCAGGTGTTATTCAACTCAAAAAGACACCCGAGGTGTAAATAAAGATGGCGATTTTTAAAACTATTTATGAAGGGAAAATAATCGCTTAATAAGGGCAGACAACTAGAATAACAATATTATTTTACAACGGGGAACCAGTAATACAGAGAGCTAGAGAAAAACGGCAAAACAAGTTGTAATATGAGCTCTGATAACAAAATGATTTTTAAGACATTAGATATCCCAAATATCCATCCACTGATAGCATATGGTCCAGTAGATAAAAGCGTTCACTTGACCCAAAGTTCAATATCTGGCTACAGAAGAGATGAACAATACAATGACGAGTGAAGAACTTGAAGCCTTAAACCAATCTGCTTGCTGATGAGACTGCTACTGCTAATTGCCAAGCTCAACAAAACTTCTCTGCTACTGTTCTTATTGATGCTTTCTTGCTATTACTTTTTTTAAAACGGTTCCCAATTTGTATTTATTTCTATGCTAGGCCTACGAAGGAGGTCCTCATAGCCTCGTATATGCGCTGATTATTTCATAGGTCGAGCTCTTCAGGGTTCTTCTCTGTCTAGTATTTTTACTTCACGAGGTCTAATGACCTTTTCCTTTCTATGCAGGATCAACTATATCTCGTGTCTAATTACGATTTTCCGATGTTACTCCAGTCTTACTTTTATTGGGTGGCAAGATTCATCTATCTGTAAACCACACTATATCACATCTCCTGTGAGACTTCACTCTTGTGCAATTGTAATTCAGATTATGTGGGTAGCTACTGTTTTTCAATGTCACCACCACATTTGCTTGGTTAAAAATATTGGAATTTTAGGAGAACACTGACAACCCGTTATTCACCAATTTCACGACTTGCTTAAAAGAAGCTGTGGAGGCGGGGATGATGAGACAAATTTTCTATAAAACTCTTTTTTCTCTCTGCTTCCTGAACTGTCGGAAAACTCCACTATCGAGAATAAACTCTCTTTTACCCACCATAGAGAACACGCCCCCGCCTTCTATCAGCATGGCTGATGCCCAACTCCATGAGAGTGTCTCTCTGCGTCTTCTTGGTTTCATGTTTTCTACTGACCTGAGGTGAAACAACTACATTGAATCAATAGCTTCATCTACCACAAGGAAAATTGGTTCTCTGTGTCGTACCAGAAGTTTTTTTCTCTAAATCCTTCACATCTACAAATCTACCATTCGCCCTTGCATCGAATACTGCTTCCATATATGGTCTGGTGCCTCCGCTGTTCATCTCCATGTCCTCGACAAAATCCAGAGACGAATATGCAATATGATAGGTCCTGATCTGGCATCTCGTCTACGGTTACTTTCTCACGTGATGTGTCTTCCCTCTGTCTTTTCTACAAATATTTTCATGGCAACTGCTCTGACGGGCTACTTTCACTGGCACTTCAACTGCATGAATTTAAGTGTGCTACTAGTTTGGCATCTCGGTCCCACTTTCACTGTCGAAACAGTTAAATCTAACCACCTCTTCCTGACAGTGGAACTCCCTTCCTCCTACTTGCTTCCCCGATAACTATAATCTTCAAATATTCAAAATATTCAAATGTATTGTCACTCGAAATCTTCCGATACCTTGATCTTGATCACCGTCCTTCTCTATATCCTTTCCTCAAACACCACCCTTTACTCGTTCTCACTCTCTGTAACCCCTCGTGTGCTAGTGGCACTCCCGCCTTGCTTGGAGTGAAATGTTTAAAAAAATTAACATTCAAGAAATTCACCTCTTCCAAGTTACTTTCAGCTTGGATGTTTAAAACTTTCTACCAATACCACTCCCTGGGGACTATCAACCTGTCATCCTTGTGCAATCCAATATTTCCTTTGTTCAAAAATCGCCACAATCGCTAAAGCGAGTAAATTTCAACCAATTCGAATATCTGCGCCATCATAGGAAGCTATGGTGACATCAAAGTAACAGAGCACATTATCCATACGGCCGTTCTATAATGCAACATAACTTCTCGGTGTTTCTAATTTGTACATCAGTAAAGCTGATATATTCCTTTGCCAAATTAATGGTTCTATCAAGAATTCCCTAACCAACAGAGGGGTAAAATTCCTTAATTCGACAAACACAAATTTATCTTATTGGCGATGCTACAGAACCAGTCAGTCAGAGTATTTTATTCTTTCATTGGTTTATCAATTAGTTTATCTCGCACAGAACAATACATGTAATTTCAAGTTCGCCTCAAACTCCTCCCCGGTCTTTTGAACAGGAGTAGAGTTTTATCCCTTGTTTCATGTTTAGGACTGGATTTCTAATTTATTCTAATGACTACTTGTTGTAGTATACCTACGAAGGATAATGGGTATGTCCCCATTCACATAAATACCGTAGTAAATACTGTATATTGTTCTGCAGTTGGAGATTTGTCTCCAGCTGTGTTACTCAAACTCTCTGTCTCCGGGCAGAGAGGATCCCCAGATGAGGCTATGTCGAAGGGCAGAGTCTCGTCTCGGGAAACAGCTACCCGACCCCGTTTTATACGGTGTCTAAGGAGTCTTTATGGCCAAGACTACGGGATCGGATACCCCACATTAAATTCGACCTTGTGCCACATGTGACCGCGTGAGGCGGTTGGTAGATATCCTGCATTTGGAGATTCATTGTGGAATTCACTTGACTCACTTCTAGCAGTTGACTACTTCTATGCGCCGCTGGTGAATCTTATACGTGTTGTTCTTGTTCTAAATATTATCGTTCATTACCAACCATCGTTTGATTATTCGATTCAGTAACCTTCCCTAGGTTACAATACTACTTCTATTTTATAATTCTAACATCTCCGCTTAAACTTTGAAATTTTATTTATTATCTATTTATTAATTTTTCCTCAGTAGGAGTAAATAGGTTCGCCTATCGTCCGGTTTACAAACTCCCCAGCCTTTTGAACAGGAGTAGAGGTTTATCTATTGTTTCCTGTTTAGGATTGGGTTTCCGGTTCCTTCTAAAGTTTTCTCATTCTCTTTCGCTCCCAGTTGTCACTTGCGTTATATTTTCATTATCGCTTTGCTTGGGTTGAATTGATTAAAAAAATATATCCTCTCTAAATGAATGTCCGTGTGATTTAACAGTTTCCTCAAGAAATTATCTATATGGTCTTTAGACGTAATAAATACTTGCAACTTGGTCAAACAGTTTATATGGCAGTTAACTTTTAATTTAGCAAACATTTCCTTTAGCTCTTCAATTAATATTTTGTTCCATGTAACTTTTTAGAACTTCGTTCTCCAAGCTTCCAATTACTTAACATAATAATTGCGGTCATTTTTGTTAATTTTTCTTACTTTGTTGTCTGGTATATACTTTATGCTTCGAAGAAAAATGTAATATAGATGCGTTCCCTAATTAGAAAGATTGGATGCGATCTCTAAATGTATGCATGAAAATTAAATTCCGTTGCGCCATCGACCCTCTGATTGATGAATGCGTTTATATATGATGAAACCTGTCTTCTTAATTGTCTGAAGATTGCTTTACAGCGTGAAACTTTTAGTCATAAGTTGTTTTTACCTAGTTTCGAACTGAACACTTTTTCTAATCTGCGTAGTTTTGTGATGTGAACGAACACTCGCTGCCACTTTTGTAATGTTCGTTGTATTAAAGACTTTGCAATCGCAGATACAAATATAGTAACGCCGTTGAACAATACTGGTGTCAGACGCCTTCGAATATCATATAATACTCGCTTAAAAAGTAACCATAGAATAGTGATCCGAATAGTAATCCATATAATGAGATATTCACTAACCTCCCCACGCAGTCGGATGACTTTATTATGGGGGTATCCGAGTTCGTAGGCTCGGTCAAAAATACCCTGTAGACGTCGTAAAAACGGGTTCGGGTAGTTGTCTCCCGAGACGAGACTATTGCCCTTCAACATAGCCTCGTCTGAAGATCCTCTCTGCCCGGAGGCAAAGAGTTCGACCAGCACATTTCCGAAGTAATCCGTATCGTGAGATATTCACTAACCATCCCACGCGGTTGGATGCGGCACAAGTCAAGTTTATAGTGGGGTATCCGAGCCCGTAGACTCGGGCAAAAATTCCCCGTAGACCCCGTAAAAACAGGGTCGGGTAGCTGTCTACCACCTCAGACGAAACTCTCTCCTTCGGCATAGCCTCGTCTGGGTTCCTCTCTTCCCGGAGGCAGAGAGTACGACAAGCACACTTCCGATGTAATTCGGTGAGTGATTACTTAGACGCCACGCTAATTCCCATATATACATTTCTTTTACCATCACGTGATCTACTTATTCAAAATAAATGCACTCTGGTGATCTGTGTTCAAACTCCAGTGTCGGCAGTGACACTTTATTCCTATATAACACGTAGGTAGGTGGGCTACTGTGCAGATGTTGTAATGGTTAAAACCTTAGCACGAGAAATCGGCGAACCAGGTTCAAATTTTGATCAAGATCGTTATATACACTTTCGTACAATTACCCTTGAGAAAAATAAGAATCCATCTATTCTCTCTTCATCTATAAGTTAAATAATCGTTAAGATAATCTCGACTCGCTGTTGGCAACCAATATAAGAGAAGACGACTCTCAATTCAAAACCACATGTGTCCAAAATTTTGAATCTTTTAAGTCGCGTAGTATTTTTATTGTTATAAAACAGATATAGCTATTTTACCAAACCACACCCGTTAGAACAGACGAAATAGAATAAATAAATAAATAAATAATAAAAACAAAATCAATGAATCCAAATAAATAAAGTAAATAATAAACAAATTAACAAACTATTATAACCAATATACCAGTTCGACTATAAAACTCAAACCAAAAATCGGATGAAAAACATTGCTATAACTGTTATATAACGATAAAATAAATACTACGTTACTTAAAAATCGAAAACCGAAAAGAGTAAATAAAAATATACAGTATAATAAATAAATAATAAAAAACAAGTAAAATTAATCTAAATGAATCCAAATAAACAAATAAACCGATCCAGATAAATTAACCGTTAGAAAAAAAGAAGTAAAGATAATCAATCCAAATAAATAAATGAAATTATAAACAAATTCAAAAACTGCTCCCGCCAAAATAATAGAAAGAATAAACTACATCAATCAACTCCAAAATTGAATAAATAGCTTTAATTATCTTCCCAAACAAAACTATTAAATAAGCGATATAAACAAATTTTTATTACGTTAATAAAGCACCGATTAAAATTAAAGTAAATATATATATATAAGATAAGAAAATAAAAATAAAAAATAAAAATAAATGAAAACAAAAAAAATAATTTAACCCAAATAAATAAACAAATAAACGACTCCCAGCAAAAATAACCGCCAGAATAGACTACCCACAATGCACCACTGACCCGTATATATAAATAGCCAAGACAAAATGCAACACTCGTGGCCTGACGATTGCGTCTAGCATGAAAAAGCCTGTCGCCTCTCAGTGTTGACTTTAACGTTCGCTTTTATATTTACACACGCTCTATGATATTGAGCACTTTATTCCATAAATATAACACACCTTAAGAGAATATTTCTCTTTTTCTTTTCTTTTCCTCTCCCTCCCACTTCTTCTGATCTTTAAGATTAGATCGCCTATTGTGTGTGTATGTCACCACAAAATGTGTCCTTTCCGGTTACATCTTTAATGTATAAGACATCTGACAACATTCATATTTCTCTCGCTTAAACAGTCTTTGACTCACCTCTCTAAAACTTCTCTCTGTTAAGTTTTAATCTCCCACCTTCTCTCGTCTGTTACCCCTCTGTTTAGCTCTAACATTCGTCCCACACTCTCATACTTACACTCTCTCTAAATTCTATTTTTTATTTCCGGGGTTGTTTTTTCTGTTTTCTTTTTGAATTTGTAGGTGATGAATTGGATGAATTGGATCGTATTTACGATTCCAATGGAATAAATTATGACCATGGAATATTAGTGTTTAAGCCTTTTTATTATATCCTTACTCTGTCCTGGACATTGAGTTCTACCTGGATTCTATCCTCTTGGAATTTTTTATTCAAAAAAATATATATGTATGTGTATGCATGTATGTATATATATATTTATATATTTTGTATATATATATATATATATATAATTCAATATCAATTATTCGGACTGTTATCCTCATCTCCATTGCCATATTTACAACGTTTCGGCCGTTGTACACACCGGCCTTCTTCGGGTGATTGAAATTTCGAATCGAACCCTTTATTTCGCCCACCAGAGTAGATTGTTCTAATTCAACGTGCCTCTTCTACATGTCTTAATTATTTCCCTTTTACTCAAATCTCCAAGTTTTGGTTTACCACTGGCATAGACTGGTATTGAACTTGTAATTCTTTGGGTCTAGTCACTGGATTAACCCAACGTCTTTATCCACTAGGCCATGTGTCCTTGAGAACACAATCTAGCCCGGTAGACGAAATGAAGGCTTCGGTTCAAAATTTCAATCACCTAAAAAAGGCCGGAGCGTACAACGGCCGAAACTTTTTAGATTCACTTTCAAACAAAATGCTCTTGGGAATGGCAGAAATCCATATCTTTTGAACCCTCTTTTTGTCCAAAATTAAATAGCAGAGTAGAATGTATTCTCTATCTTTGGATGACAACCAATCTAAAAGAAAACAAACTAGATTCCAAACCGTGAATGTAGCTGAAAACTAATTCATTATCATCCTCAAGAATGCATTACAATTCACAGATATTAAGGAAAAAGAAACCGTGGAGGGTCATAATCGCTTATGTTCTGGCTTAAAGATTGGGCTATTATTATTTAACCAAATTTTATTAAATCCAGGTTTAGAATAAGCCCATACTAATGGGGCACCCAAGGACAATAGGTTTCCCTATATCAGTGAATTAGTTTGCTAGACGACCATGATATGGTTGGCGACAGGTGACCTTTATTTAATGGCAACATTTTTCCCCGTCAGAATGGTACTCAACCCAACACCACCCATCAATTTTCGTTTACGTTTCTAGATTAAAGGGACACCGCTATGTATTAGGAGTTAAAATGGTTTCCTCGGGCTGTTGAACCGGATTGGCCTGTATTCATAAGTGTTTGTCGGGGGTTGCTCCTCAGGGTACAACCCGTGATAAATGATCTCAGTCAACACATTAAAAAGACAGGTTTGACGTCATGCCCAAAATTTTGATCCATTAGTTTGCTTTTCCTTTTAATACATTTATCTGCCTCTTTTTATTCACATTTTTAGCACGCACATTCAGTGTGTGTGTGTGTGTGTGTGTGTGTGTGTGTGTACGTGCGGGCGCGTGCGCCCGCAAGTGAATGTTGAATTTTGGGAGTCGAAAAATAAAAGTGGCTCAGACGTAACAAACGTTAAATTTGTCATCATTTTATTTCGTCGTGACAAATGATGACGAAAAATTAAATCATTTTCTCTTTGTTCACAGAAGCTTGGGTTCTGGGTGAAAAAATATTTCAACATGAAAATTAAAATTTTACCTCCGTAAAGTCATTGGAATGTGAGAGTTTTTTTGTTTTTTTTGTTTTTTTTGTTCTGTTTTTTTGTTTTTTTTAACAAGACAATCAAGACAAATCTTTGTGAAGAACGGGTAAAAATTTCCGCAAAAATGTCCTGATTTTGGTCAACATGATATTTCATTCCTCAATGACAAGCCCTACAGTAAAATAAATTTAGAAGATGAAATCGTTGTGTTGGAAAGCCCTGCGTCGGCTTCTTTATTCACGGGATTTAAACATCTTCCTTTGGAATGCTTTCGTAGGAGTAAAACCGTTTAAAATTAGGATAAATTAGAGATCAATACAGCATTATAAGAATTGTAATCATCGAAAATTCTAGAGTAGGATAACCGAAGTTAAGCAACGTTGAGCCTTCTCAGTAGGGTGATCGCTTGTGAATATAGGTGCTGTAAGTTTGGATGTGTGGGTGGTGTAATAGATAATGGCTTGGAATTGTTAATCGGAAAGTTCCATTTTCCGTTGGGTTCGTTATATTCACTTACGCGCGAATACACTTAGGAAAAGCATGCATCCACTTGTTCTCCAGCAGATGGTTGATAATCCGTAAAAAAAAACGAATCAATCAAATACCACAGATTGATTTTTAAACGCGAGCGAACATAGCAGGTCCATCGGTTAATTTTTCCCTAACTGGTCAGCTTCTGCCCTCTAACACTTTGGCCCCGGCCCCTCAACCTCCGGCGTCTTACTCTCGGGGTTGAGGTGTCTACTCGGTCCTAACCGAACTTAAGGGAGTGGCCATAGGTCCCCTAAGCATCTATAGATTATTCGACCGGTCCGCTGGTTTAATCCTGCTTCCTGCCCACGTTGTTTGTTTGATCCAGAAAGCAGAAGTGATGTCTGTCCATTCGCGGTCGAGTGAAGATGTAGACACGGCTGGGAAGCCTGCGCTAAGAAATTTAGAATGCAACAAAAAAATTAATATCTGCAGAAAGCCGGACAAACATCGATTCAATGGTTGAATTGATAATGTCTTTTATATAGCAGAAAAATAGTAGAGAAGGGAAACGGGTTACAGAAAAGAAAAGTAAAAAAAAAAAACTCATACACTGGATTCTAGACAGAGTGAGAGTGTATGGGATTATCTTGTTAAATCGTCTCAGAGCGATATATGACTCTTGCGATGGAGGGATAAGAAGATTTCTATGCGGGGCTTAAAGTTATAGTGGCGTTCCTCCTCCCAACGCTCGCCCGGACCAATTCTCTCTTCTCTCTTCAAGAATTTTCTCCCGTCTCGCTTTTTCAGCATAACTACACGTTTATATAGATAAACCCGGCTGATTATAACTGACCCTCGGCCCTACTACTTTGCACGTGATTATCACAGGTTTCTGGCTTCTTCAACCAAAATTATGTGAATTCCAAAGTTCCTTCTAGCTTACTCAGCTCTATTTCAATTTTTAATCGATAAAAATTATTTCGACCATTTCTATTGTCAACTGATGACCCAGATTCAATGGGTACAACTTCTTCCCTAGATCAGATTTCCCTATCAGTAAACAAAATGCCCTGATTTAATTTCGCTATTCAAATCTACTCCAATTTCACTAAAAAAAAAATATACGTGTGTGTGTGTGTGTGTGTGTGTGTGTGTATTTCCCAAACTCTCTCTGTGTCACACCCGACCCGTGGTTAAATTCCCGGTTCGAAAAAGCTCGGAGTACGTTGAACAAAGAAACTGAAAAATCTCGAATACGGCCGTCTCAAGATATCGCTTTCGTGAGAAAGACAAAAAAAAAAGTCTGCTAGTTCCGATAAAGGGGGTTCTTTATTCATGGATTCACCTGGTACTAACTTGGGACATCTTTGTCTCACGACAGACTAACGGACCAGATCTTCCCTTCGGCCAGCGACGTCTGACTCTACATTTCTGTTACACTAACCGTTACAGGCAATTATCCAGAATGTGACCGGAATTGCGTGAAGGATTTCAGGAAATCGATTTTACAATGTATTAATATTATGAATAGGACCCAATTTCTAAAATGATAAAAAAAAATCAATATTTATCGATTCTGATAAATGTCGTGCCTTGAGGAAAATTTAATGCATGATAATTTACAATATTTTATTTATTTTTTGAGTGGGACCAGTAATTCCCCAACTTCAGAATGGAAAACATGTGCAATCTAATGGTGGACATGTTAATCTCACAAGCCATTATTAGTGAATTCCTCACAATTTTCTTCTTTTTCATAAAAAAGAATGTCACTTGAACACTACCTGTTATCTACTAAACAGACGGACGGTTTTCAAAGTTGATAACAGTAGCAAATGCTGAACAATTGTGGAACAGTCAAAAAGATTGTTCTACCGGGCTGTGACTGTTCGCAACTGCTGTCGAACTTTGCGGAGAGAGGAACCCGGACGAGGCTCTGCCGAAGGGCAGAATTTCGTCCGGGGAGCTAGACAGACCCAAGCCCGCTTATGCGGGTTCTACGGGAATATTTTTGGCCGAGCCTATGGGCTCAGCGAACCCACGGTAAACTCGGATTGTGCCACATACATCACTTGTGGGGGGGGGGAATATTAACAGTAGCAAATGCTTCACTGAATCTTAAAAATTACATTTTTAGTGGTCATGGGTTATTTCAACGAGAATCTCGAACTGAATCGAGATTTAATGAGACGTGGTTAATAGCAGTCAACGTGGAGATTTCTGCGAATCATTCAAATTCTGCAAAGAGAAAAGTTTCGATCAAACTTGACATTTTATGAAACTCGCTAATTGGGAACATACAGCTAAATTCCTCAGTTCTTTACCGACTGGTCAGCATCTGGCATACGCAACGGTTCGATTGCTTTTTGCACCGGTGTGAACATCTGGCGAAAATTGTGAAATGCCCACGAATTTGTGCGTCGTGCAAACTCCGGCTGCTCAACGGAGGAACCAAAATGGTGGCGCCCATGTTTTATGCCAGGCGGTCTCGGACAGTTAACGCGAAATCTCGTTGTCTCGTCATTCGCACGCAAATCATGGTCGGTCCTCGGCTGTATAAAGCAGGTGCGTTTTTGTTTCTGAGGACTGTTTTTTTGCTCGTGAGAAGGTTGGACGTGTGACACTATTTTGTCGGTTACCCTCCTCACATTTCCTATCTGCTACTATCAGTTGAGTCGTTGCTTTACAACAGAACAAAACTGGGAAAGTCCCGGTGTATGTTCAACAAAGAAACTGTAAGGTGAGATAGCACACAGAGAGAAACGTCTGGGATACTGCCTTGATGATAATAAAAAAAACAAGTCTTCGGATTCGAATAAAAAGGACACCCTGTTCATGGATGACTTCACCAGGAACTGTCTAAGGGTAAGTAAGTGACACATTGGACATCCCCGCTGCTACTTCTGCCTTCTCTCCCAACAGACTAATGGTATAACACCTTTCTCCGCTTCCTACACCCGGTGGTGTAACCACGTTTTAGTGGTCCGATCTTCAGGGTCTTAGAACGACGATTTAACTACAGGGATAACTCAATACTGACGCTGGTTCAGGCTGGTTGTTGGTCATTGGCTGCTTCGATCCGCACAAACTCTGCCCACACTGATCTCAGAGCAGTGGAAAATCGAAGGTCGTAATCTCGCTGCGCTGGATCAAGCCGTGACGGGTGCTACATTAAGGAAAAATATCTTCACGACGGAAAATAAAACGAAAGATTCGTGGGGTTAATCTCCAATTGGTTTATTTAGCTCTTGGTACAACAAAAATGAATCTTCTAGCATCAATCCCTCTAGTGACATTGGGCTTTGTTTTACCTGCTGGAAGGCTGGGTTCAAAGTCTTGGAATCAGTAATTCGGATTTGCAGCTGGCGTGGATTTCAAAGGCACACAATGGGGACCTCAGCCTATTTTTCCGTAAGGAAAAGAAAAAATAACCAAAAATGTTCTTTATGCATAATGTTTCTACTAAACATGCAGTAGAATTAAAAGGTTCTTCTTCTTTTCCGGTTCACGATCGTGCATTTTCATATTGGGGGCTCGGAACACAAATTACAAATTAATCATTCAACCTGAGGCTCGTAACTTCCCTTACTTATGTTTCAATAGATCATTTTATTCTCCTTCCTGGTTTGTCCTTCTTAGTCAATTTTCTCTGTTTCTAAAATAGTGAGTTTTGTTTTTCCTTCGACAGCTGTCTTCGAATTCTATCTACTTCGATAAAGAACACTAAATGGTGTCTCTTTCTCATTCTCATGCACACTCACCAACACCTGTGGATTAACCAACACATGTGAATTAACTGATTTCTTCCAATGCTTTTCAGACTCCATATTGCCACTATTATGGCTGCAATAGCTATTAAAGAGCCTAACATGGCAGACCAATTCCTTATGGTCTCTAAATTATCTCTCCAAATTGTATCTGTCTATATTTCTGAGATGAGGTATTATGTACACTATTTACATTATTTGGACTATTGTCCTCATCTTTGTTGCCATGTTTATCACAACGTTTCGGCCATTGTATGCTCCGGCCTTCTTCAGGTTGTTAGAATGTCGAACTGAACCCTTTATTTCGCTCACTGGGGTAGACTGTTCTAGTCCCACGGGCCATGTCTAATGGATGTCATTTATCTCCTGTTAATTCCCTTCTGAAAGTTCTCCACTGCCTTAACTCACACTCTTTGGGTCCTGTCACTGGATGTAACTAACGCCTTTATCTTTATGGCACGTGGAACTAGAACAGTCTACCCCAGTGAGGGTTCAGTTCGACATTCGAACCACCTGAAGAAGGCCGGAGCGTATATGGCCGAAACGTTGTGATAAATATGGCGACAAAGATGAGGACAATAGTCTGAATAATGTAAATACTATCCAAATTGTTTTCTCTTATAGTATTCAATTGCTCCAAACTAATTTTTCTACTGGATTTAATAACTTCGATGTCTTCTTTAAATTAATTTCACGGAATTTCTCTACCACTGGTTCCCATAATCAGGCCCACTTGGTTGTTACAGTCAAGCATGTAATGGACAAGATCAAAGAGATAGTGGCATTGCTGAACCCCAGTCCGGTGCCAGTCATTGCTGCTGTCCAGCCAATATATGCAGTAGCCAAGCAGGTCCAGTGGCACTGGACTGAAATCTTCGGTGAGGACGAGTTCATTATAAGGTTCGGAGGATTGTATATTCAGATGGTGGCATTGAAGTCCATTAAAAGTGTACCCCAGGACAGTGGTTAGACAGGAGCCCTCGTAGAGGCACTTTGAGGTCTGTTCACCCTGTCCAACATCAGACCCGTGATAGCTTAACCGAACAATCAACCGACAAGGGAAAAAAGAGACAATGCTATAAAATCTACTTACAACCAATTAGAAAGGTGCAAAAGAAATCAATACGAGAGGGAAAAAAATCAGGGAAACCAAAAAGGGTCTTACCTGTCACTTGACTTGTTCTTGTGTTGGCTTCGATTTGATAAAACCGGAAAATACGCTCATGCAGTTTCAGGACTCTATAGTGACGAAAGTCCGTTGGTTCTTATTCTCCTAAAGAATTGTCATTTTTTTCCACTCTTTTCCCTTTTCTTCTCTTCTTCCAGGCGAGGATGAGCTGGTCACTTTCATCCGGACACCAATTAATATACCATCAGCAACCCAGGGACAAATCCTTGGTCACGAACACCAAAAAGTATAACACCTTTCGCCGCCGACTACACACGATGGATTAACCACATTTTAGTGGCCCGGACAAAAGGGGAACAGAACGACTTTTTCACCACGGGACTTACTCTGCGCTGGTCAATGCTGACGCTGGTCCAAGCGTATTGTTGATCGCTGGCCGCTTCGATCCACACCAACTCTGTCCACACTGTGTTCTTGATCTCAGAGCAGTGGAAAATAGAAGCGCTTGTTCAAGCCGTAGCAGGTGCTGTATTAAGGAAAAAATATCTTCACGGCGAAAAATAAAATGTGAGATTTATAGGGTTAATCTTCAATTGGTTCATATAGCTCTTGGGACAACAAAAATTAACCCTTCCCGCATCAGTCTCTATAATGACACTGAGCCTTGTCTAAATCAGGAAGTCTGGTGGAAGCTGACGTGAATTTCAGAGGCACTTCACATCTCGCACTGCTACTCCGCATGGGTGGGGCTAAATTCTGCCCCTTCCTCCTTCCTTTTCCGGATTCTAACTCACTTCTCAGGATTGGCTTAACTGTCTTTGTAACAAATCTAAGTTTTAAAGTGCGTAGGAGAAAGGGCGTTATTTATTCTCCTCATTAATTTTAATTCTCTGACCTCTTTCCTGAACCCATTTTTCTAGCGAAAACACAAATTGGTCCACTTCTCATTTTAACCTTCCGATCAATAGATAAAAATTATTTCCCAATTTGTTTTCGTTAATGAAAATATGTTTGTTTATCTAAATTCTCAACAGAGAGACACGCTGTTTTCCGTCCTTGGGACGGTCGCCGTCTTAGCAGAAACAAAACCAGATCACCTGCCTGTTATGACGGATCGATTTCATAATCCTAACCATCACAGCGAGTTCTTTCTCTTTTTTCATTTCTCAATTCGTTTTCGCTAACGAAAATATAATTCCCTCCTGGTTCACTTTTCGCCACCGACATGTGTTTTTCTAATTTCCCAAGAAAGAGATAAAGCCATTTCCCAATTTGCTTTATCCGCATGCCAGATTTTCGATGCATAAAAAATAAACTCTTGCTGCATCGTTCCAATTAGCAGGGATGAAGAAATCCAGATGGCCCTTTCTTCACATTCACATTGTCAGGGAAAATGTCTTCCATTCTCTCTTTCTATCTTCCAGTTTATATTTCATTTTGGGCTTTACCCTTTTTCTGCTTAGAATTAATGTTTAACCACCTCACCGCCTCGGTGTCACAATGGACCATATCTTTCCTTTGTCCAGCGAGTGTTCCCTCTCTGTCTGCCTATCTTTTGTGACTCTAAACGTTACTCTTACCCTAACTGCTCGCTACTTTGCATCTCTCCTTACTCCAACCGTGACTCTTCCGATTGCTGTGAGTACCCATTATCTAGAATATGGCCTGGTAAGACCTATGGTCACTGACCACCTGGTTTGGACTTCCCTAATTACATCATGCCTGATGCGATCGTTCTCCAGCGCATCAATAAGACAAATCTGCCAACTGGGCCTGAATAGCGGCATTTTCTATTACTTCCTCGGGAAAGGCCAAGGCTGACAATTTTGTCGCTCTTGCCACCAATTCTCCTGGAGTTTCGTCCCTTGCCTGGGTGAGTCTTATGGATTCTATCGCCGTCTCTTCATCTGCGTATTCACCTATTAGCAAGTCCACCCATGTTAAACCAGATCCAAAATCTACTTTCCAACCGAGTGGCACTTGATTCCAATTGTTATTTTTATTATTTTTTATACATTTTACTTTCTTTTTCCCTATACCCGAACAGTGCGTAGTTGCTTTGAAACTCTCACATCTCGATTTTAGTGAAGGCGCAATCGGTAGTTATAAAAATAAAATAATTTACAGTTAACTTGACATCATGAGTGTGTAACAAGGTACTGACCCTGTTCAATCGTTTAATTGCATGAAATTGCACGATTGTGATTTGGAAGGACGGATAATAATTATGAAAATTCTTAGGAGTGCTGGTTGAATGACTGAGAAAAATTAAAAAGAAACAGGTTAAGAATTATGATTTAAACAATAAAACGAATTTAAGAATGGTTCCAAGGAGAATTGAACCGAGAATTAACGAACCGAGATTCAGTAAAACTGAGCAAAACCAAGGCACCCCACCCTATCCACTTCCCGCAGATAAGAAAAAGACATGATTAATATGTTGTCCGAATTTTCAGGTTCCGAAAAATTAATTACGTTTATTTTTTTACATTCATATTATCTGTCTAAAACGTGTATATTCTAACAGAGAAGAGTTGCCCAAATTCTTATGAACAAAGAAATTCATCTGGTTCATACGTAAAAATCTCAAACTTGGAGTTTTGTTTACAAAATCCGACCAAAACATGTATATCCCTACAGAAAAGAATAACCCAAATTCTTATAAATCTAGATTTTGTCTAATTCACAAGCTTGGGGTTTGTTTGTTTGTGTTGATGCTGTCCGCCCTAAAACACCATCTTTACAGAAAAAAAGAATATTCTGAACAAAGAGAATGCGATGTGATTATTAACAAGGTCTCGTAAGATTAAGACGGTTGGTTTGGAGAAATAAGATATATCAATATCAAATTTTAGAGGAGAATCATCTATATAAACGAGGGTCCACTAGGCCCGTGACACAGGCCGACGTGGAGTCTCCAGACAGTCGTCGCCTCACAAGAAAAACACACAAGAACACACAACTTTCGGTGGCCGGAGCGAACAGATATACGTATGACAGGCCCTTCCTTCCACTAGTTTATAACAATTACTGCTAGATTCTCAAATCACCACCCGGCAAAAAAGGAAAAAGGTTGATTTTGAAGTAAATAATAAAGGCATTTTATTCACCAGTTCTTTTTATACTCAATAAATCTATTGTTAGAGTTATCAACAGTGTTGTACAATTTATTCCAGCCCCGATTCCCAACGTTGTCCTTGGACGCAGAGACAAAAGTTACCACGGCTACAGACAGCAATTACGCAATCTTATCTGTGGTACACAACATACATATTCTGTCTACAATATCGTAAGATCTTGGGAAACCCGAATCAATGCTGCCGAAACAACATACCAGCACCAACCGAGTAGGGGAAAGAAAGCAGGATGACTCGAAGGTCGGTATTACTCAACAAAGCTAGCGACTGAGAAAAAAGGGCAGACGGGATAGAAATGTGTGAATTTGATGTAAGTTACAAATGTTTTAATAAATCAAGCGGAAACTCATTGTATCACACAGTAACAACTAAAAAGATTAAATCTTTGTCGGGAAAAAGGGATAACTGATGTGTCTCGTCACTTTGATAACAATGGACCCTTCAAAATGGTTTGATATTTAAAAGTTCATCGCTACCGCCAAAGAAAAATCGATCAAAATCTAAATTTGCCAGCTTTGAAATGAAATGAAAGAAAAATTGTAAAATTAAACATCAAAAAAGATTGTTGCAGATATTTACGTATTTTTTTTTTTTTGTCATGCTTGTAGAATATAAGTTTATATATAAAATATATACACACAAAATTCATCACCCTGTAGACTTTGGTCAAGAATACACCGAATGCATACACGGGCAAAGTTGTCACCCTCACCAAAAGAACCACATTATTAAGGAATATATGTCTCCTGTTTTCTTTCACTCTAGTTCAAAACCAGACTTATGTCTACGACATTGACACTAGTGCAAAAGCCAGCCTTTGCCTAACTAGTACAAAACCCTATGTACATATCTCTTGGGATCTACTGCAAAACCGTAC
Organism: Acanthosepion pharaonis; assembly: GCA_903632075.3. Lineage (NCBI taxonomy): Eukaryota > Metazoa > Mollusca > Cephalopoda > Sepiida > Sepiidae > Acanthosepion > Acanthosepion pharaonis. Next base: position 100,089 of record CAHIKZ030003536.1, read on the forward strand.
TTCCGTCTACCCTTGTTTCAGGTGCAAAACCGGATCTGTGCCCTCCTGCCTGACTAATACAAAACCGGACCTGTCAGTATATTTGTTTCTAGTACAAGACCAAATCTCCATCGAACTATTTTTTATCAAAACCACAGTATTCAGAATTAAATAACCCGATAAAGTAAAATGCTGACTACCGCATGTTGATATCAATGATGTTAGCCTTCGTGGGTAGCATTCGCATTACCCACTTTGTTCAACGAGTAGCCCACTGATGCTTTATATGGTTCCCTCCTCTACAGGTTGTTAAAATATTATCTATTCTTGGGCGCAGGGTCGATTGGGCACTTAAAATACCATGATTTAATATTAATTTGACCAAAAACAGATGGCTTCTACGCTAGCCGTCGTCGGCATCTCAACCTCGGGCCGGGGAGAGAAAAGATAATATCCTTTCATTTTGTTATCAGTATGCATTGAGTCGATTGAAAAACAGCGTTTCTTTTCGTTTTCCAGTTTATTTTCAAAGCCCTTTTCTCAATTTACAGCACCTTAATAGCGTCGCAAAAAACTGCATTTGTAATGTTACAATATGTAAAATAGGCTTCATTTTATTTTCAGTAAACATAAAACTCTTGTAATTCACAAATATTTTGACTAAAACCAGAAGCACATAGTTAATCGACACACGTATTCAGAAAACTACTTAACAATTCATGAAAATGTAACCACTTCTGTAAATCTTAACGGCTACATGCGTGTGTATAGACACACACACACACCCTTCAAATTATCAATTAAAATTTAACACAACCTAACAAATATGTATGAGGGTCAGCTGAAAAGTTCATAAGCTGATCAAGACACTCATGCAATGTGACCAAACGAGGTTTATTTTTCAACAGACTACCTTGCAGTCCACATACTTCTACCAGCAGTGTTGCAGTGCTTGGACCCCATTATTGAAGAATCTTTCATCCTGTTGGTCAAAAAAAAAAAGTCATCAGCTGCCGATATTACATCATCACTGCAATACTGGTTCCCAGCCCCCCTTTCTTTTCTTTTTTCATGTTAGGGAACAGATGATAGACGAGTCATGGATGGAAGGGGGAAAGGGAGAGAAAGGGAAAGGAAAAGAGAGAGAAAAGAAAGAAAGATGATCAACCAGGTCAAAGCCACAATCACACAAAGCAGCCATTAAAACTAAGAACTTGTGCTGGAGCATTGTTTGGTATTGATGACCTTTTATAAATACTTCAATAAGTTGACTAATACTCTCCCTTGATGGTGTGGCCCTTTTGAAGATCGTCAAACCCAATGCCTTTTGTATCCAAAAGGCTGAGGCCATTACCTTCCCTACAAATGAAACGTTAGCCTTCATTGGAGTAAGTGAGGAGCTTCCACTGTACAGATTGTATCTAGCTCAAAGTGAGGAACCCAACACGAATCCCAAGCTAGGAAACCAGCAGGATCAGCATCAAACAATATCAGATTTTCAAATGTATGTAATCATTCTGTTGTGCTTTTGATAGTCTCATAAAACGTGGCACCTAGTTAGCAGAAACCTCCATTATGAAAAGTTCAATGCGCAGAATCTGCTCAACTCTTTCATGGGATGTGCTAATAGCAATTGCCTGTTATTCATCATGTTTTCCTCAATAGTGTCAGTCGTGAGACGTCCAAAATTTGGTCATCTTCAAGACTCCTCTTCCTTAAATTCAGCTGCTCACTGTTACAGAAGCTGACGCATCATCAGCTAATGTAGCAACCATGTCAGCATAAATATCCCTTTTTTTGGGGTTGGAGCCACAGTTTTTCTGCAGGTATTTGATAACACAATGCCAAATTTGTCATTTCCAATAGAATTTGCTACTAGTTACTTTTGAAGTCTTTGAATAGTCAGGTGTCAGTTTATCTGGAAAGAATCAATGCAATTAGTAAGAGTTGAAGATAATGCAAGATTTCACAGCTTTAGTATCACTCCTTTGTAATCCATCTATGAAGTTTTCAAGCCCACCCACATACGTTTTAGAATATTTTACAATTGACAGATTCCCAAATTACATTTACAATATAATTCTACCTTGGAAAACTTAAAATAATGATTAAAATTAGTATTAATTTTGCTATTATGAAACTACTGGCTTAGATAATTTAAGCAAGTGTGTTGAAAAATGCAGATTAGATGCTAAACATTTCTCCCCACATCAATATTATCAAATGTCTGATTAAATTAGCTTAATTAAATAGTGTTATGGACTACACTAAAGTATCAGATACCATAGGAAGTGAGTGGGAGAGTGCAAATGTTTATTTCTTTGTCTATCCAATTGTGCATTATGTTTCAAGAGCATCCCTACTGTAACCACAGTCAGTTGGTTTTGCTACTCCATGCCCTGACCTTTAACTACCAATTTGTTAAATTACTCAGTATTTCTCTTCCAATTTTCAATCACATTTAAGTAACAAAAGATCAATGAAAAGTGATAAAAAAAAAAAAAAAAACACATACAAAAGTTCTTTTGCAAAAAGGTTTGGTTTATTTTTTATTTTATTTCTTTTAACAGAGAAGCATTGGCAATTCAAGGAAATCCCTAACTAGGGAACTGCATTAAGTTAACATCAATTCTACCTGCCTTCTCTTGGGCATACTGTCCCAGGTAAAAAGCATCCAGTCTAGTTTGTCATAGCAACTCCAAGTGGGCATGGTAATTGCTGTGACATACAAAAGGAGGCAGGCTAAACCATGATCCCTGAAATGCCAATACTCTAAAAAGCCAGAATCATAACAATTCCCAATTTAAGATGCCAATCCAAACCCTAAGAAAACTGTTGAACCTTCTTCACTCAAATACAACAAAAGAGGTTTTCAATACCTGTTTTTTTTTTTTTTTTTTTGGGGGAATAAAGAGACTGAGTATCCTAGAAAATAATTGAGGGGGGGGTGAATAATTTTATTTTTCAACCTGAGAGAGAGAGAAAAAAAAGGGGGCTGGTTTATTTATACCCATTTATTGCAGCAAATTTTCCAAATAAAAGTTTCTGTTAAAAGTAGCTTGTCTCAGGTTGAGGTAGTTATTAATAAGGTTCTACTCTGAAAAGTGATATATATATATATATATATATATATATATATATATATATATATATATATGTGTGTGTGTGTGTGTGTGTGAGAGAAAAGAGGTTTTTAAAAATAAAATTCCACAGAATCTTAAGGCAAGTGATAAACAGAAAGAAATAAGGACCTGTGGAATTTGTATAGAATTAATATACATCAATGCTTAAATAAAAAGTACATCCGTTGTGGCCGGGGGAGGGGGGAGTCATGACTTTCATTCAGTTTAAAAACAAAAAACTTGAATATCACTATAAACTGCTACAGTTACACCCACACAAGCTTTCAAGAAACCCTAGAATTTAAGGGAGAGACAGAGGCACTCAATATTAGAATAAAATGCTGAGGAAGGAGGAGGAGGAGGGGGGTTATTCCCCCACCTGAATGAGGGTGTATTAGACATTCAATTTTCATGAGTTATGAAGATATCACAGACATTCTTAATTCATCATAAAATACCCACCAAACCAAGTGAATAGGGCAACTGAGTTAGTTTAAGGTGTAATTCAGGTCATCTTAAAAAACACCTGGATATTTCAATGATGGAAAAGAGGATTTTCTGGAATATTTGAGTACAATTAAACACATTTTACTCTTACCAAACAAACACTAACATTGATATAGACATACTAAATATAGAATATTTGTATTAAAAAAGAAAAAAAACACAAAATGAAACATTAATATTGCAATCAGTGAAGAAGGCTATTTCCAGATAAAACTCTGGGAGAAAAATTTTGACTCATTTTTTCAAAGTGCCAAAAATTGTAGGGGGTTGGGGGGATTTTTTTTTTTTTATAGGTCCCAATTTTTTTGTAATTAGTCTTTAATATTTTTGTTGGCATCATAAACAGGAACTTAGCAATTCAACAGTTTTTCCTTAGAATTTATTTTCATATTTTGGTATCAATAGGCAAGGAATTTTTTTTTGTCCATTTTTATTTAAAAAAAAACAAAAAAACAAACTAAATCACTTGTTTGTACCTTGGATACTTTTGTAATTATTCAGTGTCGAGGGTCATTACTTTCCCATGCTAGGCTTCATAAATTAGGCCATTTAAAATCAGAAAAGAATTTCCCTCCTTTTATAGGGGGGAAAAAAAAAAAAAAAGCTGAAATGTAATTATATATTTATTTGATTACTTTTTTCCTCTAACTTCAGAACTAATTTCAGCACTCACAATTAAAAATACAAGTAATTTAGAAAATTACTAATTTGGACTGAGATTTTGATTTTGCCTGCAGAGTTACATCACACATTGATTGATGTAGAAATAAAGGCTAGTGAATTTTTTTTATACAAGAATCTTTATTCTTTCCCAAACCACCAGTTAAGTGTAGGCAAGGAAATTAAAAACAGAATAAACATACTGTCTTCATTCAGGTTTAGTACTATCTAATATTTAACTTGTTTCTTTTGTACCTAATCCAAATTAGTAATGTAAAAATGAGTAGGGGGTGGTTAACAAAAACAAATCAAAGATTACCAAAACAAACAAAAAAAAAAAAAAAAAAAAAAAAAATATGAAATACACGATGACAGAAATACCTCCCACATTTTAAGTGGTCACATGTGTGGCACGAGTGAACGGGCAAGTGACATAGTCGTCTTCATCTAGAAGATGCATTAAAACCCCCACCACCACCATGGCTTGGATGGTGCACACTATGCATTTGCTGCTGAAACATTTTAGACTCGTGAATCTGTATTTGCAATACACAGAGAAATTTTCATGCTCATTTCATGTTACGCCGGAATTATGCTGTTCCAATAGAAAAATCGGAACCTGCTCTGGGTTGAAATTTTCAAGGGCACAAGCTCAGGGTTTAAAAGAGCCACCTGGAAAACCAAAAACTACCAGGTGATGGAAAACTTTCGAAATCATCTACCACAGTGTATAGTCAATTGAAGCCATCAATTGAAGAATGTGATTTTTAAAACCAAATGAAAAACTGTAGCCCTTTGTTTAAACAGTGAAATAATTTTTTTTTTAATAGGAATTATTACCTTTGTCTTTTTGTCCACCTTTAAAATGTGGGAGGTATTTCTACCATACCATTTTCCTATCTGGAAAGGATTTGTTGTGCTTCTGTAAAATTCAAAATGGCAAATTATTTTCCATTAACCTCTGCTCAACAGAATCATTCCTATTCATATGCAACAAGAAGCATGAACAATGAATTACAATTTCATCTACTTTGTTTTGCTTTTTTTTTCTTAATAGTATCATCAAATTAAAATTTTTCAGTAACAGGTACAGAAGATTTGAATCTTGAAACTATATATATATATATATATATATATATATATATATATATATATATATATATATATATATATATTAAGATTCTTTATATACGTTCTTTTTATAGATACAAATATTTAAGTAAATGCTCTGTTGATAATAAACAGTATTAACAACATTTACCAGCCTGAATATTATAAACACAGCATTTACTTAAATATTTGTATCTATAAAAAAGGAACGTATAAACATAAAAAATGTCTTAAAAAATAATTGTTGAACTTTGTTCATTTTCATTATATATATAATTTTATTTGTGGGTGCTGAAATTTAGGGGAGAAATCGGAAATGAATCAGCATCAAAATTTGCCAACAAATTCATCAGCTGTGGTCAGTTTAAAAAAAAAAAAAAAAAAAAAAAAATGAAAATATTAACAATTATTTTTGCAGTTTAAGGAATGAAAAACATTCCACTTGATGAAAATTTGCTCACAATAATCTGGTACATGTTTTATTAAACTTTCTCAATTGAATATTTTCCGGGGGGGATAAAAAATATCACTAATTGGTTATTGAGAACACTGTCTAGGAAAAATAAAACAAGTGATTCATATGTTAGAAATCATTTTTGCAAGTTGACTGACTAAAAAAAAAGAAAAAAAAAGGTCTGAATTTTGGATGCTGATTATGCCCAATTTTCATTTTTTTTTTTTTAATTATTATTATTATTTAAACTTTTTCCTTTTAGTATAATAAAGCAGGACTAAAAAAAAAAATATCCTGAACATCAAAAGAACACAACATTGGTTATTAATAGAAAAGAAAGTAAGGTGTTATTCTGGTACAAACAGTAGAAACAGAAGACTACATCAAGGAGAAGTCAATTTTGAAGAAAGACAAGCACTGAAAGGGAGACAGTAATAACAAGACAATTTCTTGCAGAAACACAAACACAGGAGAAACAAAAGGAGGCCAATAAGAGAGGAAAAACAGTTGGAGTTATACAGAGAGAGAGAGAGAGAAATTATACAAATCTCTTACACACAAACACACAGTAAATATCTGTATTGACGTCTGTAACTTGATGAAGCTTCTGTTCAGAATGCATAACTAGAACAACAATCATATTCACAAAAATGGACATTGAAGAAAAAAAAAAATAGAATCTCAAAGTGCATAGAGGAGAGGCAAGAAAAGTCTAACATCTCATCATTAAATGCTGAATTTAGCATGTCTGTTAGTCCTATCAGTGGAGTTAGGGTCTAATTGCAAGGGATAGTGGCAGAAATCATGGTCAAGAAAAACTGATTACTTTCGGCTATTCGATGGAAGGTCAGATATCAATACTTCACTGGGGAGTGCTTTTCATTAAAAAAATCCAATGCTAATTGGTCGGCTGTAATAAGTCCGAGTTCACTAAATCCCTCTAAAAAGAATTTAATTTTCAAGTTGAAAAAGGGACTAAAACAGCCCATAAGAGGAAAAGAGATTTTGCTACATGACAAATTGCCCAATAAAAACAAAACCTTCCTTTGCGGTTTTATACAACTTCATAAATCAGTAATAAATTTGGGGGGGACAGCCTGATAAATGTTTAACCACTTACTGGTGTTGGAGAGTTTTAAAAAGGAAAACAAAAACATCACCCCTCCCTCTATATCTTCCAATATCAAAATAAGGAAACCTGGTTTATATATATATATATATATATATATATATATATATAAAATAATACACACTTTAAAATCCTGTATAAATTTAATATTAATGTTTTATTTATATAATACATGCAAAGAACAGCAATTTTGTTTCCTTGTAGTGGATTTTGAAATTTATTAAAAAAATGATCTTTTATTCAATCCTGTTAAGCAGCCTGCTTTCTTGTTATCAAAATAGATTTGGCCAGTTCTTCCTGAATTCAAGTCTTCATAACACAATTGAAAATGAATATGAAGTACAAATTTATCTTAGGACAGGATAAGTAGTTTTAAATGAATTAAGGGTTACAAAATTTGAAGGACTGTTCTTTTAATGCTGAAATTCAAGATTACATATGATACTGTTTAGTAATTGTATGAGTAACTTAATTCACTCATATGGAAGTTAATATTCCTAAGATGATTATTTAGCAAGGCATTAAGACAGATTCTGATGGATGAAACTTTCCATTATCTATATTTATATAGACAGTTGCGTTTGGGCAAAGGTAATTAAAGGAAACAAGTAACAATATTTGTATCATATTATGAAAGAAATCAAAAGAAAATTAAGTCCTTTTTAAAGAGGTGCAAATGTCTTAAAATATTCAGATATTAGCTATTTACTTTTCAATCTTTATCTCCTCGCTTCTTGTATACATACTTAGAAAGAAACTGTACACTATGTATTTCAAGTCATTTTAATAAGAATTAACATTAGTAATATTTAGTAATACACAAATGTAATTACTTTAGAAGAATTCTTTTCTTATATATACACAAAGTGAATTCAGTATGACATTAGCAACATATCAAATTCAAAAGATAAATAGAACAAGATAAATTATTGCCTTTAGTGTTATTCATGCTATCCAAGAGGTTTTTTTTTGGGGGGGCACATCAAAGTAACAATGAATTTTACAACTTTGATAATGGAGAAATTTTTGCTTTACTCCCCCACCCCCAATTCTGATTTAAGGGCTTTTCCATTGTTTCATCTTTTCTCGGACTCTCCAGATCGTAATCAGTCTCCTGCCATAATCACCCACTCTACCACAAGATCTTGCTTTTAATAAGAGTTGAGGAGTCAATCAGTCAAGTCGGTCAGTCATCTACCTAAGTTGAAAGCAGTCACATGTGGACTGATTGCAAAATGATGTTTGCCCATTAGCAGGCAAGAGAGAAGAATTAGGATAACAACAACAAGAACAGTAGCAGCAACAAAAGAAATAAAGAGGAGAGAGAGAGAGAGTAAGTACTCCCCTATCATTTTTTTTTTTTGTTTTTTTTTTTGTTTTTAAATATGCAACTATTTCTGTTGCCACCTCTTTTTTCCACCTCCCCTTGAATTTCTCATTCGTTCACACACAGGTACACATGCAAAGACAACTGGTGTCAGAAAAAGCACCCAGACACAGGACATCTCTGCCAACAGCCACCTACCACTCCAGCTAACATTCAACAGCAAATGCTAACAGTGACAATAGTGGTAAATGGTGATCATTATGGGCTGTGGTTTCTTTAGTGTTCAAGTTTGTGTTGTTTGCTATCACTTGTGGCACACAGCTGGTGTGTCAGTGTCAAGGTTTATGTTTTGTGCAACAGCTGGTTGGTGATGGTGGTGGCAGTTGTTGTTGTTAACTACAGTATCAACACCATCCAGGCAGTCTAGGAATATCTTCTCATTCACTTTCATACATACATAAAAATTCTGCAAAATAAAAGAAAAGAAAATTAGTCAACCATTTAGAATAATCAAATAATTTATTCTCATTAATGATCTAATCAATTTCTATTAGAAAAATTAATTGGCAAGAGGAAAGGCATTTAAATAATATTAGCAAAGTCAAAGTTAAACTAGCAATGCTCACTGCTTGTAAAACATCACTAAAACAGCAATTTCTTGGGGGGGGGGCACCGGAAAGACTCATAGAATTGCTATAAACCCATAAAATCCTGTCAAACCATACATGAAACAAAAGGAAATTGATTTATCGAAAAGTTTATCATTGTTGTTTATATGTGTATTGTGTTTTTATAACTTTTTATCAGCGAGATAAAAAAAAAAAAAAAAAAAAAGAATATCATAAAACCATTTTTCTTCAATTTTGGTCGAGCACGATAAAGAGTACTAGTATGTTTAGCTCAATTCCAAAGCACACAGTGGTGGGAATTTGGTCAAATTTGGCTTTAAAAATTGAGAAAAGAATGCTTTTTAAGGTAGTATATGTTCGGTTTGGTTGATCAAATAGTTTCGCCATAATCAGTTATCAAAGTTCAACTGCTGTGGTCCAGTTATTTTTTTTTTTTTCATGTAATTATCCTATCTGTCCAGAAAGTTCTTTGGAAATCCAAAACAAACACACACCATTAACAAAGATTTACTGAAAATCATCCATTTGTTCTCGCCACTTGAAGCTGCCACCTTAACATCACATTTTTCATTGGGACAAGGGAGATGTCGTTATTAGAAATTTAAATTCAAACATTTAATCTGCAGATGAAAAAGTGCTTTTATAATTAGATGGCCTAAAAATATTAAGGGAATAACTCAAGTAAAATATGCACTATTGCACTAGAAAAAAAAAACAAACTTTGCTATAAAAAAATGTTATCTGATTTTTCTAAACATACTTTAGCTTGTTTACATTTTAACATGAAAGCCTTTTTTTTCTCTAGGTAGGAAAAATAATTTCTTTGTTTGAAAATCTTAATGAAACATGAATTAAAGAATCAGGTGAATAATTATAATAATAATTATTATTATAATTATTATTATTATAATAATTATTATTATAATAATGATAATAATTTTTTTTTTTTTTTTTTTAAACTTAATTGTAAACATTTCCAAATTCGTTTTTGGTTAACTTTTTCAGGTGATAAGTTTTATTAAACAAAAATCTGTCATCACATTAATTCAGAGATTGCTCATAAAACATTTCCCTTAGATTATTATTATTATTATTATTAATTCTGAATTCAGTCGACATTAAAATTGTCCAATGAGTTACTTATTTGGTGATTTTTAGCTACGCTCAGTTTTTATATATAAACATTTTTGTGAAGAAATGTGGTTTTTATATTCAACAGTTTAATCTGAGATTGTTCCCAACCTTGGTTCTCGGCTTCATATTTCCCTTGCTTTTAAAATATTTATGACAATACAAAGTACTTTTTAATTATTAATGAACTTCTTAGTAAATCTTTTTTGTTACTGTTCTCCACCTGTATGGATGATAAACACTTCATTTTGGAACATTAGAGGAGAGAGCAATTGCAAATTAAACAAATTTAATTAAGGGGTCAGTTCATTAAACTTATATGAGGTGCTCAAATGGTAAGCTTTCTTATTTTTAATGGTTTCATGACATTCACCAGAAAATTTTATACATACATGCCAAATTTCATTGTTTTATCTTGAATAGGGATTTTTTTTTTTTAACGTAATTCTATCAATGAAAACACAAAAATGTCAATATTTGTGAAAAAAGTTTTATGCAAGTAAATTTTAAAATGAGACATCAGTTTACAGATCAAGGATTTATCCTTTTTTAACAAAAAGAAAATGTGTGGCAGTTTAGCAATGTTTTACAAGATGTGTGTGTGTGTGTGTGCGTACATTTTTAAAATTGAATATTTTAGCCAATATTCCTTAATTTGTGAATAAATAATGCTTGTCAATTTTTAAAAAATTGAAATCTTTGTCTAAATCCAATAGAGGACAAAAAGATTGAGTTTATGGTTGTGTCTGAGAGCATGGGCTAAACACTTTAAGAGATACATTCCTATAAGAATGAATCTATAAAGTGTTTTGCACACTTAAGAATCTAAAAGGAGTCAATCTCAAATGGTAAACATTAATCTTACACTTTTTCTCCAGGTTTATTAAACTTTTCGTAAGATTATTTAAGTCATTTCACTTAATAGTTTTGAATATTGCACAACTTCTTTCCTTCTATAGTTCTAGAAAACCTCTGCAAAAAGAGCAATAGGTTTGTTAAAACAACTGTAACCTAACATTTAGGAATAAGGAATAAAAAAAAAAAAAAAAAAAAAAAAAAGCTATGACTAGTCAAAATTTATGGAATTTTAAATAAACCAAAAATTTACCCAAATCATAAACAGCAGATTACTCTTACTGTTGTATACTATGTTCAGAGATCTCGGATTTTATGGCCAGCTCCATGCCCTGTTGAAGAAAAAAAAAAAAAAAAAAAAAAATGAATGCAGTTTAATTGAGCAGTCCTAAATAATTTCAGTTTAGGAACTTTTTTTTTTTTTTAAAGTATTAAAATTGGTTCCGCAAAACAAATTACTCATGACAGCCTAATAATGCTAACAGATTTGACCCACAAACACGGGCAAAATGACTGTCTATAATTGTCAAGAATGTTAAGAGTATAAAGGGATTTAAAATGAAATAAATCTAAATAAGTAATAATTCATAAGATTTGTAAGATTTATTTGGAAAATAAATTTACATTAGTGATCAAATTCTTACAAAATTGTTATCTCGTAATTCAAGGTTATCAAAATAACCAGTTATTACAAAAAAAAAAAAAACTAGAAATAGCATGAAATATGTATTTAGAAACTGAACAATATGTACACCCCCCCCAATTACCAGCACCCCTCGTTTGTGCACCTGTCGCACCAGCATAAATTTATTCCTCTAAAGTCCTAAAGACAAAACATCACACAAAGACTTTCCACTGTCATACATTCCCATATATATGAAAATAACTTTGGCTAGTCAGTTACAGACATTGCAGGCCCAATGAATGCCGACAATAAACACACAGAAGTTCATTTAGTATAATTTCCATCTTTGCCATTGATGGAACAAATGTTGCATTGCATATTTGTTACTCATGGAATTCCACAATATAATTGTGTCTGATAATGCCAGCAGTTTCATGAGGGAGGAGGAAATTTCCAAATTCTGTGCCTTGAGCAACATTAAATTTGTTCAATATTTGCTGTATCATCCATCATGAAAATAAGAATGTCAACTATGTTGCTCAGACCATTAAGAAATGTTTCAGGTGATCTTGGCACTTGTTAACTTCCCATTTTAGTCTCTGGTACTAACTTCCCGAGGAGGCACGGTGGAGTAATGGATAGTGGCTTGGATTGAGGAATCGGAGAGCAGAGTTCAAATTCCAGTCGAATCCATTACATTCACTTACGTGCTAATACCCTTGGGAAAGCTGTGAATCTTCCCCCTCCAGCTATGGGTAAATAGCAGGACAAACTGGGTTCTATAGCCTTGATGGCAACTGGCCTAGGAGAAGGACAACTCTGAATTCAAACCCAGAGTGGAGCCCCTAAGGCAGATAGATGGCACTTTATGCTACCTTCCAGCAACTTCTGCAACCACGCTGGTACCAAACTGTATTGGTTTATCCTCTCCTTTGGACTCTACTAGCAAGGCCGAGAGGGGGAACTAAACATCCTGGCAGCCCTAGTTCGCCATATATCCCGCCCAAGCTCGTAGTGCACCGTGCTACTCCATCGTCTCGAGACAGACGGATGCCGATGACGACTATCTTCCTACACAATCAACAACAGAGCAATTACCATCAACATTGTTAATGGGAAGACAGCCTTGACTGAGTGTAATCTGTTTATCAGGTCAAGTCAACAGTAAAATGCATAATGCTAAAACGTCTGCAAATATAAGGGACTATGGGCAGGGTGTAATGTTGAAGATGCAGTTAATATTGGAGATTTCTAAGGAAAACCCAAATAAATGCCTGGGGTTCTGGAAGAATAGTTTGACCAATTGACATTTCAAGTTTGGCTATGACCATGTATGGAAAAAGACATGTGGGTCATATTTGCATGTATATGACATCAGAATCAAATTTTAATCAACTAAAATGGATATCAGCACTCCGGTCATGTTACCAGAACCTATTGAAGAGACTGAATTTTCAAAAAGGTAGTGAGACCTGATTCACATGCACCTAACACAAATCTAATGCCATTCAGTTAAATAAGAATGGTCAAGTAATTAGGTAACTATGCCTAAGTGTTTAAATGAAAAGGGAAAGTGTTGTATTGATAAATTGTATTTTTGTGAGTAATTTATTTAAAATTGTAACAGTTCTGGAAGAGAAAGTTACCCTTTTAATAATTTTTTCAAATTGTTTGCAGGGGCCTGCAGAGAGGAATTCAACTTTGAATGTTCTTTTTACAGGTTCATCAACAGCATAATCCATGGCAACCCAAACAGCAGTGTTTCTCTCACCCTGCCTAAAGTATGAAAGGAGAGAAAAAGACAAAAAAAAACCTTATTTAAAATTTAATACTGCACAATTTAACAAAAATACTAAAATTGACTTTTTTGTAGAATTCTTATATATTTTCCAGTATTTTTGTGATAGTAAAAGGAAAAAAAAAAAAAAAAATTTACAGGTAAGTTTACAGAATGTTAAAAAATTATACTGCTTCCTAATACTCAAATTTCTAGTTTCTTAGAACTTATTCTTCAAATTTTTGAAAATCAATAGTTAAATTAGGGCATTTTTTTTTTTAAATCATTACCAATTATTTTAAATTAATAATAGAGTCCAAGATCTGCCATTCCTCATAAAATAGCAAACTGAATCATAATTCCACTAGTTTTGTTTGATAATCAGTTTACTCAAGATGTGTAAAAAACTTGATATTTTACAAGTATCATGTAATTACTAAATTTCTATCCCTTTATCTACAAAATCTAAAATCTGCAAGCTAAAAATAATTTAAGACAAATTGTTATTTTATCTTTCAATTTATATTTTTAAAAATCTTATTTGTATTGCATCAGAAGAGTTCATTAAATAGAGATGGGCAATTTTATGAAAAGGATATTTCTGGTGAAATTTTGGTTGTAGTTTATATCAAAGGATTAAAAGTTTAAACAGCCCAATTTTTCCAGGCATAGAAAGGTCAGAATAGAGTGAATAAAACCATAATGGGAGTTATGAACAAATATATAAAAGAAAATTACTGATGATGTAATGATATTTGCAACCATAGCAAGTCACACTCCATCTGTCCAGTATAGAACCCCCAAACTAGCACAATCAAACTCACTTCAATTGTGTTTCTCTCGTAATCATGTGGTTACATATCAAGTTGCTATTGTCAGCCTTCATACGAATGCTCATCCTGCTGACATCGTCACCAGTCACAACAAGCAGATTACCCTTTCCTGCCACCTGCAACAGAAGACAAACTTTCATTTGGACTGAACAATCACAAGAGCGCTTCACACCACATACAAAAAGTGACAAAAGGAGGGTGGGTGGGTCAAATGAATCTCAAAATCTGATAGATTTTGGAAGAGAACTGAATTTTTTTTTTTTACCATGAGAAAAAAAAAAAAAGAAAAAAAAATCTATAAAGGAGGCACACATACACAGAAAAAGTAAAAGACTTAAAAATATGAGAATTAAGGAGCTTACAGATGAAGGGCCATAATTCAAAGACTCCAAAACAAGGCAAATATTCCATAGATACCTTTAATTATTAGACCAATTAATGCCAAAGGCCACATGTAAGCTTACACCCTCTAGTGCAGTTCAGGTTTCAAATATTACTTCCAACATATCTTATATCTTTTTAGAACTTCAAACATGAACAGAGTTTATTAATAATGGGTTAAAAGCTTCAAAAATGGCATAATAGACAAGCGTTTCATAATGCGGAGTGATAGACTAAAATTATAGGACAAACATTTTTCCGACTCAAAAATTGATTAAATATCAATTGAAGTTAGAAAAAATCTGGGATTCTGTATTAAAGTTTATATTTTATTTTCATTTTTTTTAAGAAAGTCATGTTTTAAAGAATGGTATTTATATCTTGATATCCTACTTTCAAATGTTAAATTCTTTATTTTAATTTGTCCTCTACCATCTTTTGTTTCACCTGAATGAAAAGGTTTTCTTTACCATCCTTCATATATGTAAATATTTGCTTAGATAAGTCTAACAGCAGACACTGAAAACCAAACTGTGAGGATATAGGTTAAGTCACTGTATATTTTTTTGGTAAGGATCGCATTTACATGTATACAATTTTTGGTTGGTTGGTTATTGTTTTATGGCATATCAACCTCAGTGGGTCATTTAATGCTGACACTGTTTTGGAATGAATTTTAGCATAGTTTAGTAGAATATATATATATATATATATATATATATATGCAGTACTATTTGGCCACTCATTTTTGAGTACATTCCAATTGCTTTTATAAAATCTAGTATCCTAGATGGTGTTATTTCCATTAAAAAAAAAAAAAACTTAAGATGGCTTTTCATAAATTTCAAACACCTTGAAAGTTCAAAATTAGTGCCAGTGTATATGTAACACTTCAATCCTGGTTCACAACAAATGGCAACAGATGTAACCTTTTGTCATCGTCAGCCCAGGGTGGGTCCTAGTTTGATCAATGGAGTGATCTCTTCAATCCTGACACACCTTACCCCACATTGTGATTGATTTGATTATAAAGAGGCCAAGATTGATTCGTTGCAGGTGTCTTCAGCTGGACTGGTCTAAGTCAAGCCAAGTTGTACGATAAAATTGGAGAGAAAAAAAAAAAAAAACAGCACTCGAAATATATATATATAAAAAAAAAAAAAAAAACTTTTTATATCAATTTTGCATCATTAGTAGTTGCGTTTGCATATAGGTGTTTGTTGACCCAACCTGTTCCTAAATTGAGTGCAACACTTGGTTAAGCTAGTGAGTTTGGCTCAAGGTTGAAGTCTGAGGCCAATGTTCTTATCTCATAAGTGAATTGACACCACAATTGGCTTTCTCACTTTTGACCCAAGAGAGACTTTCCCCCAGAAAAGTTTTTCAACTCCCATCATGGCAACAATTGCTCAGCTGCAGGTGCTTAATTCACTGGTTTTTATTTTGACATCCTGCAAAATGAATTAATTTAGTTTTACTCAAATTCCTTTGTCAGATCCAGGCATTGGTTGCCACAAGTCTGTCAACAGCCGATTTGTTCGTACAAACTGAGAATCGCTTTCAGGCGGTCATCTGGTCCATTGTACATATTATGATTCTCTGGAAACAATCTTACTATCAGCTTATTTTCCCCACACTCTTCCCCCCAATATTGGTTAACCCTTTTCATGCTAAGTTATTCATCATCATCTCGTTTTCATTGATATTTTAAGTTGCCATTATGATAATTACCAGCAACCCAAATAGTGTTACATATATTGTAAAATACTTTGTGCCAGATTCAATGGTATAATGCCCTAGTAACAATGCCTCAGCCTTACAAAGGTGAAATTAATTTTACATTGTTATTAATGGTCCCAAAATTTGAATATTAGAAATGAATCACGCATCTCCATGATTTAAATCAGAAAAGTATTTTACATTTGAGTGCAGCCAGATGTAAACGTTTTATATACTATGTATTTCTCGATGAAAAATTTATGTCACTAGTACAGATTGCAAGCAGGAAATCTATATTTCATAATTTAATAGAATTAAAAACAACCTTGATTGAATTTACCAAAGTAATAATCAATACTGGATTTGATCTCCATCATTCTCCTGAGTGAGTCAGCCTGATCTGTTCTTTCATTTTGGCCAAGTGAAGGCTCAAGTCAGACTGGTTTGCAATCAAGAAAAGGAACAAGTCAAGAGTGTGTGGGAGGAAATAAATCTAGAACAAATAAAATATCTATTGGAAAAGTCTTGATTACGTTTAGAAATTCTTTAAATGTCTTAAATCAAGTTCTTGTCATTATAGTGCAGGTAAGTTCATTTATTCATTCAGTATCGATATAAATTTCATTTTCTACAATTGTTCCTACCCACTACCCTGTCGTCCACTGTTACAATTCAAATTATTATCTCTTACTGACAAGTAGCAATTCGTTTTTACAGCTAAAAGAAATTTTTGAATATAGTGGAGACAGTTGCAATTGTTTTATGCAAACCTTGTTCAGACATCAAATATTCAGTCTTGAATGGTAAAACAGCAGTGGGGGAGGGGGTAACTTAATATTTTGAGATTAATGACACTTCATACTGAAAAAAGTTGTGCATGTCAGAAACAATGTCCTAAAGTTTTGTCAACAAGCCTACAAGGTTTTCAGCTAGAATCAGATTTTACTTTAGTTTCCCTACAAATAAAATATTTAACCAGAAGTGCTTAAATTATTGGAGAAAAAAAAAAAAATTAGTAAATATTAGTTTAACATGTATGCAAAAACTGTGTATGCCTGTGTTTGCATGCACATGAAAACTATATTAACCCCACCCAACACCGACTGTATAGGTATCTGCTGTTATTTTGCTTAGTTATTTCTAAAACCCAAATACGAATGGTTTGTGTAATGAACTTGCCAACTATTGTTTTTATGAGGTCCTCTCTTCAAACATTGTTTATCTTTGTGAACAATCATTCTCACATTGAAATTATTGCACTTGCTGCCTGTCTTATGTAAATTTAAATATGAAAAATATTTCATTCATATTCATTAACTCCTGACAACTGACATTTATATTTTTTGATTTAAAAACCTCATCAATTTTAAAGTATTAAATTTTTCTATATTTTATTACAAATATTTATTACCTACAATTGTTTATTTTTTATTTTATTTTTCCTTCTTTAAATTATTTTCATCTTTTTTGTCAAATATTTCTGGCAAAAAGTATTTTGCTTGGTTTACTCTTGTAAATTACCAACAAACGAGACTTAAGAGACTTAGAGAAAGAAACAACTATTTTACAATTGTGCAAGATAATTCTCAAATCCATTTTATGATAAATGGATACAAAATTGTCTTAGACAGAATAAAAAAAAAAAAAAAAAATGTGACAAAAAAAACAAAAAAAAAATAAGTGAATAAAATAGAGTGGGGAGAATCTTCATCTTTTTGTTGCTTTTTATCACAAAATGTACTGTTAATGAAATGAGATTTTGAGCTGTATTCAAAGTTAATTCCTTTCTTTGTTGAAAATTCTTGCAATTTGAAAAAAAATACTGGCCAAAAGATGAAGTGGTTAAAATGTGTGGAATAAGGAAAACTTATCTGTAATGTACATGCAAGTTACAGCAACAGAATGCTTGAAAACCAAGATATTGTTTTGGTTAAGAATAGACAATCTAAGTGGAATTGGTTTCCTGCTTTCTATTTAAAGTAGGGGATGCTGGGGAGTGGGGTCAGCAATAACCACCATCAATCATATATAACACACACAAAGGGGCACTGACAAAATCACTTGCAAACAAAAAAAAACATTCATTCATGATCTGAACAAAGATTTGGTATGAAAACCCAATCCAATATGATTAATAAATAAAATCACACTCACTTTCCATTTGCCATCTTCCATATATGACAAGGTGGCTTTTGCGTCAAACACTGGTTCATACTCATCATCCTCATCTTCATATTCTTCATCATCCTCTTCTTCCTCTTCCTCCTCTACTTCTTCCTCTTCATCCTCTTCATCCTCATTTTCTTCATCAACACAGTCTGCATCACTTGTATTTTGCTCAACATTCAGTTGCTTTATACTCTTCTCCAATTCATTTATATTACTATCAGACTGAATAGTTTTGCCTAAACAAAAAAATGACAACCATTTCTCAACTAAATTCATGTTTATTTTATTTTTTTTACATAAAAAAGAAAAAAGTTTCACTAACTTTTAACACCTTATTTGCCTTAATTTTTCTATTCTATAAGTGGACACCCACCCCACTTGTAACAGGACACTGCTTATTGAACAAAGCAGCATCAGTATATAAAAAAAAAAAAAAAGTGAAAACCAGGGAGTTATCAAACAGGTTCAAAAGACAACGAGACTATGGCAGGATATGGCAACCACAGATAAAAATTTTAAGGAATGGTGCTTTTATCCAAAAGTGTATATCTTTAGTAGTACCCTTCAGTATTATTTAAAAAAAAAAAAAAAAAAAAAAAACTCAAGAGACACTTGGAACCTGATTGTAGTGAGAGAATACTAATTCTGACAATGAAAAGAAGAGTCCTATATTGAAAGCACAAATCTGGGTGATATTTTCCATGTTTACTCCTAAGAGTGGCTGTGAGTGTTTTGTCCCCACTTCTAATCTAGAGAGAGAGATTAAAATTTATAGGAACAGACAAGCAACTATCAGTTTCTGAAACATTTGTTTAATCCAGATCAAAATACAGTAGAGATTCGATTTCTAATAAATCAATGTCATTTACATTTTTTGTCACACTACCTGATAAAGAAAATGTACAATCTCAACTCATACAAAATCCTTCCCAATCCACAAGTTTTATTCAATGTGAGAGTTAGGTATACTACTTTGATTAATGATTAAACATATCAAGAGTTAGAAGAATCTCCCTCTTTAAATCTGATAACCACAAATAAAATTAACACAACAGTTACTATTTATTTCCTGTAAAAGCTGGCAAAAGTGTTTTTTTTTTTTTTTTTACATTGAATGCATTATTTACTGTACACACAAAAAATAAGATCTGCACACACACATATATATATATATATATATATATATATATATATATATAATAAAATCAATGATTACTCCAGAATTTAGCCTATTTAAGCTCAGCCTAATTAGAGAGTTTATTTCAAACCAACAAGCAATGTCTCAGCAAAACAATGTGCTTTCTTTACTCAGGCTAGCTAATTTTGGTTGAATAAATAAAAAAAAAAAAAAAAAGTTTTTTTGCCAAAATGTTTGTTATTAAAAGAAACACCAAAGTATTTTTTTTTTTTTTTTTACTCCTTTCACATGTTCAAAATTTTGGTTAAATTTTTTTTTTTTATGCATCAGTGCAACAGAGTTAGCTATGGAAATTTTAGTACCTTTTTAGAAAAATAACATTAATTTGGAAATTCTTGCAAAAATAAAATAATTCAGATTTTAATGACACTTTCAGTACTTATTCACAAATTTTTGAAATTAAAAATCTTGGTAATTCTTATTTTTTATTAAATCAGTAACCCTCCCCTCACACACTTAATTTCATGAAATTTCTAGAAATTAAATTCCATACTCTAAATGTGTTTCATTAGCTAGATGCCAGACTCCTTAGAAAATGTAAATAATCCATTTTTTTTTTCAAACAGTTACTCAATTCCCAAAAATCTGCTCCAAATCAAAATAAAAACTCCAATAAAATCACGTAAATCTTTTAAAAATACATTTGTTATTTTCAACTTAAAAGTAAATCATACTTTAAATCAGCTAATATTTCTTGAAGTTTCAAAAAAGGATATTTTATTTTCAGATTTTTTAATACAGAAAATTACATTGCGATGAAAGCCCTAAAAAGCGGGGGGGGGGGTATCAGCTATTTTAGAAAAAAAAACAAAAAACAAACACCGATTTGAATCAATATACTGTCTGTTTGAAATACAGAGTATTTTGCTTAGTGGGAATAGTATATTTAATACTTTCGCTTTCAATGAAAGCTTCAAGAGAGCTTTTTCATTTATGAAAATTCATTTTAAACTTTATGTATACCAAAATAGTGGAGGTACCTGGTTTTAATTGACCATTTTCCAACTCCATGACACCCAATGGTAAGTTTACTATTCATAATCAATGTTATAGGAACAAAATTTAATACAATATGGTGAAAATAGTTAACAAGCTTTCACTTATACTTCTAATGAGTTTAGTTAACATTTCTGCCCAAAGAATAATTTTATGGTTTTAATGTACTATTTTTCATGGTATATAGTTCTGTTAAAACTTACTGATGAGTTAAAGCTAAAGCTATTATACCTTAGGTAATAAAAGAGGTACTAAAAGTCATTTGCCTGACCAAGAATGAAATGGATTAAAGAAAAGAATTAAAGATTTCTTACTTTCTGTTTCTTCTGCTTTTCTTAATATTTCCTGGCATTCAAGAAAACATTTCTGGAATCGTGAGGCAATGGCAATTGTCTGAGGGGGGGAAAATAAATAAATAAATAAATAAATAAGGCAGAAATCTCAGTATTTACAACATAAAAATAGCACTAGAAACATTTTTCTTTTGGGCAAAAAGATTTTGATGAATAACAAAATGCATCATCAAGGACAAAGTATTATTTTCCGATTGTCTATTTTATTCAATTTATCTATTCTACTAATATATGCTGAGAAATTTCATACATTGTGATGAAAGGAAAACAAAACATGCACACAGTCAAAAAAAAAAAAAAAAAAAAAAAAAGTCACTAATATTCAAAAAGAGGCTGACACAGGAGTGTCTTAAAATTATTGAATTTCATTTAACTACATTATGTTTCACTTTGTTTATCATCACTTGCCTTGATAAAATTGAATAACAAGACATGTCAGCAAGGGCTAAGTATTATAACACTTAAACTAACAGGAGGATATGTTACTCACCTTAAATTTAACTGCAAACAATTCTACTTGACCCGTCGTTGAATCAGTATAATCATGGGCCATCCAGCACCATGACTTCTCAGATGTGTCCAGTGGCTTCAGGTTAAGAGCTGCAGTCAAAGTGTGGTTACATGCCAGTTTCAAGACTTGTTCTCTCCGCAATAATAATCGGAAGCGTACTATCAAGGAGAAAAAAAAGCTTCATTTAAAATAATACTTTATTTCTTTTCTCACATATGACTAAAATGCTAAGTTATTCAAACTAGTTTTAAATGTATTTGTCATGTTTCCACCAGTCTAAAGAATACAGAGACTGATTAATTCACTCCCACACAAAACCACCAAGACATTCTTTACCAATAGTGATTTTTCCTCCAGAGATGAGTGCAAGATTACAACTTCTGATTGTGGAAAGAACAAGAGATTGTTTGTGCATGCAGATTTGGATTTTATGAAGTTACTCTACTAAAAGGTTGTTACAGTTGAAAGACTTTGAATAAAGTGCTGGTCCTCCTCCCTATGACCACAAAATAACTCTTAACTCATTTGGATATGGATTCTAGAGATCTGGTACTAGGATTCTAATAGCAGGTCCTTTAACTGAAGTTAGTTAATAGCAGTGGTAAGGTTGGGGCTGCAGAGTAAATTTGTTGGTTCAACACATGATTAAAATGAAAATAATTTGGTGGTCAATAGGGAAACAGTTAATTAATGTTCTTGAAACTACTTGCATATTGCCAACAACAGATTTTATGTGAGAGGGGGTATTTTTAGTCTACAAAATTATGCAAGTGCCATCATAGAAGACCTATCATTTTTTTTTTCTTTTTAGATGGCGTTTCAAATATTTTCATTTTTTTTTTTTTCTTTAAACCAAATTTAGGTAGCTGAACTTTATTTTCCTTTAAAACCCAGAGAAATAGTTGGCTTATAATACTCATGGTTATTTCTGTGTAAGTACCAACAGTACTTTGCAGATTATTTTAATTCCTCAAACTTCATTTTTTGCATTTTCTACAATTGGTTAAAAACTTTTTCAAACTTATTAGGAGCTCTGTTATTTTATAAATATTTTCCTACTTTTTCTGAATTCAAATGAATGCTAGATTTGATAGTTATATCAAGATTTGTCTTACAATCAGTATTGTGTTTCAAAATTTTCATTGATCCAATGCCTTTCTCTTTCCACTCATTTTGATCAAAACGGAACAACTTGGCTCGTTCTATAAATATTGGAGTTTCATCTTCCTCACCTGCAAGTAAAAAAAAAAAAAAAAAAAAAAAAAAAACTCTTAACCAGTGAAAGCAAATGATTAAAGAGAAAACATGAAATAAAATACAACCTCCAACAAGATAGATATTTTAATACCTGTTAAAAAACACAATTTGAATGGAACACTAAATTGGATGATGTTTGGCAAACAGAAAAAGAAGCAGAAACTTTCAGAAAGACAATAAGTTTGTTACTAACTCACCACTTTTACGCTCAATAAGTTCTGGCAATGGAATCACTGGCTCAAAATGGATATCTTGGCTTGGAATTACATCATCATCATCCTTAGTACTGTCAAGTGAAGCACCAAACAATTTCTGACCTGCACCTTGCCATGTGAAAGGCTTGCTACTATCTAAAATACAAGCAAAATTTAAAATTTTCTAGTAAAAAGAAAAATTGAAGACAATTCTTTTTAAATACATTCATATTCCAAGGAAGAAAAATAATCTAAATAAAAGTTCATAAAATTAGTTTTTCCTGAATATGGTCTGCTAAAGTTGAAATATACATGGGCTGATCATATTCAAAAGAAATGTTTCTCAGGCCCTTCATAAATATTAAATTATTAGATAACCATGAACACAATTTTCAATAATATTCAAATTCTCGCATGCCAGCAGAATGTGGCCAGGTTTATATTTCAGGTTTTCTTTAGATGTTTGATGACATTTTCTTATCTATTTGATAAACAACTTACTAGTTTCCAAGCAAGGGGCACAAGCAAATTATGAAAACCGAATGTAAAAAATTAGATTTATGTAAATTTATCACAATTTCAAATGTGTGACAAGAAAACAAAAATTGCTACCTTTTTGGAATGCTGTTTTTTCTGTGCTATCTGCTTGAGCAGCCAGTGTACTAAATAGAAGCCCAGTTGGAGTCTGGTTACTAATATCTGAAATTATAAACAATTTTATTTTTCATGTTAAATAAAAATCTTTAGGAAGAAAGATTAAAACTCGGACATAATCTATGGGAGAAAAAGCTTAGTGAATGAGCATTTTAATTCAAGTTATTTATGACTCAAATCAAGAGAAATGACATTTTATCACAGAGTGTGTGCAGAGACACAGACACACACACGCACAGACAGAGAGAGACACAGACACACACACACACAGACAGAGAGAGACACAGACACACACAGACAGAGAGACACAGACACACACAGACACAGAGAGACACAGACACACAGACAGACAGAGAGAGACAGAGACACACACACAGAGAGAGAGAGACACACAGAGACACACAGACAGAGAGAGACACAGAGACACACAGAGACACAGAGACAGAGACACACACAGACAGAGACACAGAGACACACACACACACACACAGAGACACACAGAGACACACACAGACAGAGAGACACACACACACACAGAGAGACACACACACAGAGAGAGACACACACACAGACACACACACAGAGACACACACACACAGAGACACACACACACACACAGACTCAGAGAGACACACACAGACTCAGAGAGACACACACAGACTCAGAGACACACACACACACAGACACACACACACACACACAGAGACACAGACACACAGACACACACACACACAGAGACACACACACAGAGAGACACACACACACACAGAGACACACACACACACAGAGACACACACACAGACACTCACAGAGACACACACACAGACACTCACAGAGACACACACACAGACACTCACAGAGACACACACACACAGACACTCACAGAGACACACACACACAGACTCAGAGACACACACACAGACTCAGAGACACACACACACACACACACAGACTCAGAGACACACACACAGAGACTCAGAGACACACACACACAGAGACACACAGAGACACACACACACACAGAGACACACACAGAGACACACACACACAGAGACACAGACACACACACACAGAGACTCAGAGACACACACACACAGAGACTCAGAGACACACACACACAGAGACTCAGAGACACACACAGAGACTCAGAGACACACACAGAGACTCAGAGACACACACAGAGACTCAGAGACACACACAGAGACTCAGAGACACACACAGAGACTCAGAGACACACACACAGAAAATTATCATATCAACTCACCAGTGAGGAATGAGGAAAATAAATCTGAAGTTGGTGTTGACTCTCCAAAAATCTTTTGTCCAATTTCTTCAGTTGGTT